>JARQOC010000002.1:160564162-160641662 GCA_033576535.1 Allobates femoralis | reverse complement strand
GTTCAGGCAGGGATGGTTAGGGAGCTAGTTAGGGTCTGTAGGGGCAGGTAGTGATAGGTTAGAGGCCATAGATTACGTCACAGGTTCCCTTTAAGGAGATGTATTTTTTCATGTGGAAAATGATAAGAAAAATATTGCATAATATTATCCCAAGCATTATATTATTTTTGAATCCCCAGTTCTACAGATTCCAGACACACAGGGTGAATCTGTATAATCTGATTTACAGCATAACAGTTTCCCCAGATAACCAGTCATATATAGACAGTGAATATTACTACCTTGCTGTTTAATTTCTAGTAGGGTATTTATTGCACATACAGGTGCCTCTCAATAAATTAATCAAAAGATAATTTATTTCAGTAATTCAATACATAAAGTGAAATACATATATTATATAGAGTCATTACAAACAGACTGATATTTTTATGTTAATGTTGATGATTATGGGTCACAGCTAATGAAAAGTCATTATTTCAGAAAAGTTTAATCGTTAACACAAAACAGCTGTAAAGGTTTACTAAGCTTTTAAAATGTTCTCATAGTCTGGTTCAGTATGCTATACAATCATGAGGAAGACTGCAGACTTGTCAGATGTCCAGAAAGCAGTCATTTACACAATCCACAAGCAAGGTAAGCCACAAAAGTTCATTGGATGCGAAGGACCCAGAGTCCAGAGGGAGAGTAGAGAGGTACACAATCCAAGCTGCTTGAGGTCTAGTGTGAAGTTTCCACAATCAGTGATGGTTTGGGGAGCCATGTCATCTGCTGCTGTAGGTCCACTGTGTTTTTTGGAGACCAAAATCAGCATTGCCTTCTATTAGGAAATTGTAGAGCACTTAATGCTTCCCTCTACCGACAAGCTTTTTGGAGATGGAAATTTCATTTTCCAGCTTTGCTTGGCACCTGTCCACACTGCCAAAAGTACCAGTACCTTGATTAATAACTACATTATCACTGTGCTTCTTTGGACATCAAACTCACCTGACCTAAACCCCTTACGCTAGGGCCACACTAGCATAGTGGCCTCTGTCCTGGGGGGTCCGTCAAAAAAGCAGGAGTCTGGCAGCATTAAGGCATTACCATAGTGTAATGCTGCCTTAACGCTACCAATACAATCCTATGGGTGATTGACCTCTGAGCGCATGCAAACGCAGGCACATAAGTGCCGGAGTTTGAAATCAGAGGCTATTTCACAGGAAAATGTGGAAAGTTGTGTTTTCCTGTGCACTACGAAATAGCGTGAGATTTCAAACTTCGGCACTTATGTGCCTGCGTTTGCATGTGCTCAGAAGTCCATCACCCATAGGATTCTATTGGTAGCGATAAGGCAGCGTTACACTATAGGAACGCTGAGTTAATGCTGCCGGAATCCTGCTTTTTGACGAGATCATGACTTTTGGTTTTCATTGACTGTAAGCCATAATCATCAATATTTACTGAAATAAAAATTTCAAATAGATCACTATATGTAAAGACTTTATATAATATATATGTTTTACTTTATGTATTGAATTGCTGAAAGAAATTATCTGTTTGATGATATTCTTATTTAATCAGATGTACCTGTAATAATTAAAATATTATTTAATAAAATGCCAGCTTTGTGGGTTTTTTCATAACTGATTCTTGCAACTTTTCATTACATTTTCATTAAAATGTGCAAATATATAACACTTACTTATAGTTATGATATATTTGAACTGACACAAAGCAGAAGAATGTGGAAAGAGAGCTGGATGACGGTTTAAATTAGGATATAATGACCTTTCAATTTTGGACACATGGAAACTACTCCATCCTTTAGGGTAACTTTACATGTACCAACATTGCTTCGATATTGTATACAACGGCACGGGAGCGCCCACTTTTTTGCTGAAATCCAAGATCGCATAGGAGCTGTCACACAGAGAGATATCGGCAGGCAACACAACTGCGATGTCTACACCCCCTTGTACGCGCGTACCAGGGAACGACCATTTAACATGGAAGTGAATAGGGGAAGTTGCTTTCCAAGTCGGTGTTGGGCTGTCACACAGAACGACCCTGCCAGATCGTCCTTCCAGTATCGGGCAGTTGGAGAGCCTGCACAATTCTTCCCCGATATCGTTTTGGCATCATTCTTGCATCGAGTTGCACATTCACACGACACAACGCAAGAACGATATCGGGGCCAACGCATGAACCAGATGACTTTTTATCGAAGTTGGATGACGATATCGGGACGTGTAAAGCGGCCATTACAGTTTCACATTGTTAATAGGGCAATATTTATCATTACCAATTTTTTTTATTCAGGATAAATTCCACCGAATCTGAAGACCCTCATTATATGGACCATGAAAATTACTCACCTTTTGAACCCAGCCGTGAAGCTTCATATACACAGAATAGTGTGTGGCGTCTCTTATATTTCAGAGATTATTCTTATACAGAAAAAAGGAAACAATTTTTATCAGTTTTTACACCAATGTGTCCGTTTTTATCATCAAAGTTTCAGCAGTTCTTATTTTGTTTATATAGGTTTATTGGGTTTATCATAATAATTAAACATGAAAAAATAGCATATGGATTCAATTAGGAATCGGATGACACCCAAGTGCTGTCCCAGCTTTCATGAACCAATTACTTTAATGGGTAAATTTGATTCACATGTAAATAGAATGCAGACATCTCTCCATTAATGGTTAAAACTCTTGATCAGCAAAGAAAAAACAAAACATAGACATGTGAACATGTATTAGACGAGTATTTGCAACTGATACATGTGACAACAACCTAACGGAATGTACAAGATCTGTTTTCGATGCATTCTTGGCTTTCCTGTAAATATTTGTCATTTGAAAAGAATTGCTTTGTTCCCAACACTTCATATTTCCCTTTCCCTAATCAATTCTTTGCCAGTACATTGTAGAATTCACATACTAATTTAGATTGTAAAAATTCACTGTAATGAAATGAAAGTTTCTTGACTATTTTACAATCGGTTACATATGGGACATAATTCTTCTTGTCTTTGATATGTGGCCACAAAAAAAATCTTTTTACTAGCTATAATTCACTTTGGAATACTTTTTCTTATAGCTGTTATTATTCTAACATTGAGCAAATCGGCTAATATTACTTTCTGGGTAGCAGGGAAAGAAGCACGTTGGTTGCTGTTAGTTTGGATCAGGCTTATAGTCAGGTGAGGAAGCACGTCCTTAACAAGGGCAAAAAATAGTTTCTACATTACACTTCCCTGAAAGATCCCCCTGCCCTGTCCACCCTCAAATTAATTTTGTTTGTTTGAATTAAGATAAATATGGTTATTCATTTGGGCAATCACTAAATGCAAGTTTTAGCTATAGCATTAGATAGGCCCCTTTCACATTTATGTGCCCAGCAAGTGCAAGTGCAGGCTCAGGTGCATTCACAGGCAAGCGCATTGGCACATAGATGCAGAGCCCTTGCACTTGATTACGCGTTCGCCGCCATTTACCTTCTATGGCGAGCGCACAGGAATGGAACCCGGAAGCGCAGGTCTGCAGAGGGGCACAGTCAGAGCACCAGAAAAGTTGCACTACTCGTTTCCGGTGCATCCGGAGTGATGCATGCACTTGACTTGCCCATTCTGCTGACCTGCACTTCCGGGTTCTGCTCCCGTGCGCTTGTCATAGAAAGTAATGACGTGTGAATGTGGAATCAAGCACAAGGGCTCTGCATCTATGCGCTAATATGCCTGCCTGCGAATGCACCTGCGCTTGAACTTGCACTAGCACAGGGCAGGCAAATGCTGGGTGCATAGATGTGAAAGGGGCCAAACATTATTAGTGATATTGGTACATTATTCGGTACTCGCACGGATATCACAGTATTCGGGTTACTCGGTCCTTGCCGAACATGTGTGTGCTCGCCTTGCAAGATTTGAGTGTCCTGCCCAGCATGTTTGGCATCTGATTTTCAGCTACTAAACATGCTGGGCTTGCTTGCCATTCACAGTAATGCCGTAGCCAGGTTGGTTGATGCATTACTGTGATTCGCTGGCCGCCCAGCATGATAGGGTCTATATAAGCTCCGCTGCCGTCGTCTTGGGTACTTTGCAACCAGAAACAGCGTAGTGTCTGCATAGGCACAGAGAAAGCAGCATGCAAGGGGAGTGTGTCTGCAATCTAAATGTAATACAACAGTAGGGATGAGCGAACCCGAACTGTAAAGTTTTGGACCTGTACCGAACACGTTGTGTTCGGTCACGAGGTCCCAAACATGGGAAACCCATGTTACAGTTCAGGTCCATTTCGGGTCCAGCGCCTGCAAAACAAAGCATAAGATTAATAATTAACATTATAATTATACTTACCATTCCAGCAATGCGTTGTCCTGTCCCGCTGTCTACCGGCCGTTTCTGCTTCGAGAACCGCTCATTAACTTCTGTCGGTATTCACTGCACTGCTGTCACTCAGCAGTCTTCGGCTTTTTCTGGCAGTGTTTCGCTGCGGTGACGTCAGGGTTCACCTGAGTTCATGGCCCGAGCCATGAACTCGAGGAACTCTGACTGTCACAGTCAGTATCACCCTGCTTCTCGTTCTGTATAGACACTTGTCTATACAGAGCGAAGTAGCATAACTGACATTGCTATCCCTGTGGACTACGCGGATGGAGGATTTTTTTTATAATAAAGATGGAGCCTCTAAATGTTTTTTTGTTTTATGTCTAATAAAGAAAAAATTCTCTGTTGTGTTTTTTATCTTTACTATAAATGCCTAGTGGACATGTCTAATATTGGCGTGACATCCAGAATTTTGGGCTTATTGCAAACTGATAATACAAAGTTGGCTCTAACCCCATTATTACCCAGTGAGCCACCCGGCACCAGGGCCGCTGGAAGAGTCGAATACAGCTCAAGTAGATGGCGCTTCTATGAACGGCCATTTTCTGGGGTGGCTGTGGACTGCAATTTGCAGCGCGGGGCCCAGAAAGCTTGAACTATCTTGTGCTGCGGATTCCAGCCCCCAGCTGCTTAGCTGTACCTGGCAGAACACAAAAAAAAAGGGCAAAGCCCATGTCATTTTTTAAAATTATTTCATGAAATAATTGAAAAAAGGACTTCCCTATATTTTTATTTCCAGCCAGGTATAAATAGACAGCTGAGGGTTGGGGGCAGCCAGTACCTGCCTGCTGTACCTGACTGGCATACAAAAATATGGTGAAGCCCATGTCAAATATTTTTTTTTAATAGTTCATTAAAAAAAAATGAATAAATAAAATAAAAACACAAACACATTCAGGGACTGCATCTTTATCAACCCCTTGACCCTCATCTCTGTGCTGAACACTCTCGGCTCTGCTTAATCAGAGACCAATGGGATGAACAAAGCTTCTATCCCCTTGGTCTCTGAAGGACATCCCAGAGCACGGTGGCATCATAAGGGGGATAACCTAGGTCACCTGAGGACAGCTCAGGTCATGTTACAATGTCGCAGATCACTCTCCTTACTTCACTTACACACTGAACAGTCAGAAAATTGCACCAAAAAGCATGAAATCCATGGCAAAAACCATGCTTTTTGGTGCAATTTAGGCCTGAAACAGCATGCATGTGTATCTCCTGGGCCAAAGAAAGCACAAAGACCGCAACATTTTTCCTGTAGTGTTTGCCATGGATTTCATGCTTTTTGGTGCAATTTTTATGCTTTGTGGTGCAATCGTCTGACAACTCAGTGTGTAAGTGGAGTGAGGAGCGCGATCTATGGCATTGTAACCAGCGAGACACTGGGGTCACCCGAGGACACCTCAGGTGGCATGACCTGAGCTGTCCTGGGGTGACCCTAGTTACCCCCCCTTATGATGCCTCAGCACTCAAGGCTCTCCTTCATGGACCAAGGGGATAGATGCTTTGGTCATCCTCTTTGTCTCTGATGAAGCAGACCCAAGAGTGTTCAGCACAGAGATGAGGGTCAAGGGGTTAATAAGGTTGCAGTCCCTAAATGTGTTTTTGTTTATAAATTTTTATTATTTTTTAATGAATTACTAAAATAAAATTGCCCTGGGCCTCACCATATTTTTGTATGCCAGCCAGGTACAGCAGGCAGTTATGGGCTGCCCCCAACCCCCAGCTGTCTATTTGTACCTGGCTGGAAACAAAAATATAATATAGGGAGCCCTTTTTTTAGTTATTTCATGAATTTCATGAAATAATTAAAAAAAACGACGTGGGCTCTGCCCTATTTTTGTGTCCAGCATGTACAACTAGGCAGCTGGGGGATGGAATCCACAGCGCAGGGTGACCCAAAATTTTTGGTCCCCGAAACTGTGAATTGCAGTCTGCAGCCACCCAGAAAATAGCACATTCTTCTGGTGCTGTATCCGACTTTTCCAGTGGCCCTGGTGCCGGATAGCTCGCTGGGTAATAATGGGGTTAGGGCCAGCTTTGTATTATCAGCTGGCCCTAAGCCTGAAATTCATGATGTCATGCCATTATTAGACATGTCGACCATGACTTTATAGTAAAGTTAAAAAAAGAATACAACACAGAGAAAAATATTTTTATTAGATATAAAACAAACAAAAATTTAGATACTCCATCTTCATTATAAAAAAATCCTCCATCCAACGTAGTCCATAGGGATAGCAATGTCAGCTCTGCTACATCGCTCTGTATAGAGTCCCTGAAATAGGACATAAAATCACAAAAAGCTCACCAAAATGTTGCCCGGTAAATATTCATTGCACCTAGCAGCAGGCTGATAGCTCCTCTGAGAGGCAACACAGGTGTATGTATACCGGTGCTCAGTCACTACATCCCACAGATGGGGTGGTTGTAGCACCAGCGTCTGGCCATGCTGTCTGGGAGGTGACTGGTGGCATTTATAGACACAAGGTTACCATAAGGCTCTGTAACACAGGTGTCTGTATACCGGTGCTCAGTCACCTACAACCCACAGATGGGGGCAAAATTGCTCTGTATAGACAAGCATCTATACAGATGGAGAAGCTGGCTGATACTGATAGTGACGGTCAGAGTTCACCAGAGTTCATGGCTTGGGCCATGAACTTGGGTGAACCCTGATGTCACTGCGCGAACACTGCCAACGCCGCCCGAAAATTGCCGAGCAGTGGAGTGAATAACCCCGGAAGTTAATGAGCGGCCCTGGAAGTAGATATAGCCGGAAGACAGTGGATGGGAGGATGCGTCGCTGGACCAGTAAGTATGATTATAATGTTTACTATTAATTTTATGCTTTTTTTTACAACCCTCCCCACCTCATCCTATATCTGTAAAGTTTAAACTCGGGGTTCGGACACAAGTTTGTGTTATCTCCGGCCCCAAGCTCGAACTTTACAAAAAACTCGGGCGAAACTGCCAATCCTGACCATCGGGGGGTTTGCCCATCATTATACAATAGCTCTTTTAAGAGCTACATTGAGTCTATACTAGGTGAGAATAGTGTAGGGAAAGTTTTTGGGGAGCAGAGGCAGACTATACAGTAGTGTTGCCTTACTGGTGGAGATATGGTGGAAGCGGTGGTGCCTTTTGTGCTGTCCATAAAAACACAGGTCTTTCTTTTCCCTATAATTTTTGGGGCAGCAGTTTGCTTGGCCTTTACCATAAAAGTCTCAAATGTTAATAGAGTACTAGTGAACTCTTAATATCCTGTCAAATAGAGTAGCTGCCTTTTGTGGTGCCCATTAAAAAGCACAGTTCCTTCTTCCCCCTGTAATTTTTGAGGTCAGTTTGCTTGATCAATGCCATAAAAGTCTCAAATATTAATATGGTTCTAGTGTGCTCTTAAAATCCTGTGAAATAGAGTAATTACCTTTTGTGGTGTCCTTTAAAAAGCACTAATCCTTCTGCCCACTTGACTTTTTAGGGTCACATTTTACTTGGATTGTGCCCAAATGTCTAAAATATGACCAGTGTCCTAGTGAGCTATACAAATCATGTCAAATACACTATTTGCCTTTTCTGGTGCTCTTAAAAAAAGCACTGGTTCTTTTTCTTCCTCTAATTTTTGACGTCACATTATATTTGGCCTGTACCAAAAGTCAAAAATATTAACAGTGGGTAGGGTCACATTTCAGGTTTTTTTACAAAATCCTGATCCGGTTTTGAGCTTTCAAAAAGCTCAAAACCGGACCAGGAAACGCTCCTCATAGGAGCCAATGCAAAACACCGGATGGCTTCACAAGCCATCCGGTGGCCGTATCCGGCACTGCTGCCTGCGTTAAAAATCATGCAGGCAGCAGTTTTCGCAGCGGTTCCCTGTACCGCTGTGCAGTAACGGTATGACTCGACCGTAGCCCCGCCCCTTTCATGACGCGGCCGCCCTGAAAAGACAGGGAGAAGGCCACAGGAGGCGGCCATCATCATTCCATGGGCGGCGGCAGAAGAACAAAGCCCCGCCCATAGATGGATGCTGAAAAACTATGAAGAATGACGTAACTATCGACCTTTATTGCTATAACTAATCTGTGTATGCCACATTTAGGGATAATTCTAACAGAGGGGTGCAGGCACCCCTCTGTACAGATACGGGGGGCGGGAGTTGTGGGAACTTGCACGGAGCTCCAAGGAGCCCGTGCCATCGGGGATATTGTAGTAGCAGCCCTAGAGAGTGGGCGGCCGGTCTATAGGGGGTCTAAGACCCCCCTATAGACCTGAAACATTACTTTGGTTAGTTATTTTAACTATTGAATACTCATAGGACAGTTTGCTGATCCCGGCAATAGCCGGGATCAGCAACCTATGCAGTTACCGGATGGCTCAGGATTACACATCCTGAGCCATCCGGTTACTGCACAGCGGTAATCAGCACACATTTTGGTCAAAAAATGTGTGTGACCGGCATTGCGTTCACCGCATCCGGATCCGGATGCGGTGAATGCAATTCTTGTTTTTAATGTGACCCTACCCAGTGTCTTAGTGAGCTTTTTAAATCATGTCAAATTGGGTGTTGGTTTTTTTCAATGTCCTTAAAAAATCAATGGTCCTTCTGCTCCATCCAATTTTGGGGGTTATATTTTGCTTGCCCCATGCCAAAAGGTTTTATGAAGAACCTCTGCCCAGTTGGTCTATACATGTAACTGACCTAGCTGACTCATTTTTTCTTTAATATTCCACAACTTATCCTTGTTCCACATAAGGGTAGTGGAGCATAAAATGTACTAGATCAGTCATAGGACCTCTGAGGGCCCCCTGCCCAATTGGCCTAAACATGTGAGTGACCAAGCTGACTAATTTTTCTGGTAGTAATCACAAAAAGTTATATTTGTGCCACCATAGGGTGGCAGAGCATAACATTTATTTTAGAGGTAGCATGAGTTATAATGACCCCTTGCCCAAAAGAACTACATGTGTCACTCATCTTTCTGTTCCTAATCAAAGTTTATACTTCAAATGGTAGTCCAGGCCCTGTATCAGACCCTGTGCCATGCATGCAGGGTTCACCATTGTACTATTTTTATTCTGTGTCAATTGATGCCACTTTGGCTGTATCCGGCCCTAATTTTTGAAAATGTGGAGACTCTTCTTGTTGTGTCTTGGTTGTTTCTTGTGAATTTAGCAGGGCTCTCTAAGCACCATGCCTACACCTGTCACTTTTCTCCTTGTTCCTGATCAATATTGAAGCTTTAAATACTGAGCCAGGCCTTATACTATGCTTCTGTAATGCACAATGATGCTAATTTTTACTCTGCAGAAGGGATGGTAATTTCCTTCCTGTCTGTCCATAATCTGAGCTGTTTTGACAGCTTTTGTGCCCATTTGAAGGTGTTTTGTAGGCCCTTTATTTTACCTCATATTAATTTGCATGGGTTTCAGTACTTTGGCAAACTGTTCACTGGTGTAATCGGTGAACTTATACCCGTTAGGCAAAATGAGCCGAAACCTAACTTTAAAAGGTTTGCTCATCTCTAGTTAAATCTAAATTCAATCTGTTTGGTAATAATCACAAGCATTATAAATACTACCCAATTGGAAAACGTAATGATGTAAGATCCCAAACACCTACAGTGAAACATGGTGGTGGCAATGTCATGGTTTGGGACTGCCTTTCTGCATCTGCTACTAGCTCTCTGCATAGAATTGATTTAAATATTAATGGTATCATGTACAAGGATATACTTGAGAATGAAATGCTGCTACATGGTAAAACAAAAGTAGGTAGAGGCTAGGAATTCCAGCAAGACAATGTTCCTAAGTAGGGGTGATTAAACGTTTTGAAGTTCGGGTTCAGGTGGTGCAGCCAAACTTTTTGACGCACTGTTCATGACCCAGAACTTGACCCGAACCTCAATGGAAGTCACTGATTGGCAGTTCAGATCTCCATCCACATGCATTCAGCTAGAAGCAAAACTCACAAGGTTCTTTTTTTATTATTTATTTTGGACACACCTTGCACCCAAAAACTATGCTTTTAAGCTAAAGCAAGCCGATCAAGCACTACACACTGCTCGCACTGGGCCATGCATCAACTGTAGCCAGCCACAGCGATGCTCACTACAGTGACTTGCAAATATAAAGCACCCAAACTTCAAACTCGAACAGGTCTGCTCAACATCGAGAAGTTTGGAGACCTGGACCCAAACCGAACCTTGAAAGGCTCACTCATCTCTAATCCTAAGCACTCATCCAAATGAGTCAAAACTTGGTAAGCAAAAAAAAAAATGTTCCCCTGTTTCAGTGGCCAAGCCAATCACCTTTTTAATCCCTACAGAGCACTTTTAGGATGAGTTAGGGTGAAGAGTTAGGGCCCGTACTCATTGCAATAATAATGAATTGTTTGCATATTTATAAATAGAATGAAGCAAGATCCCTGAAGATGTCCTTAATGCCCTAGTGGCTTCAATGCCCTATTAGTGTGGTGCTGTAATTAAAGCAAGAGGTTATGCTACAAAATACTATGTTATAGCATGGTAAACAATTAATTACTCTCTATGTTGCGATCAATAAATAATCTATGCAAAACCTTTGGTAGTCAATTTTCTTTAATTAAATGACCATACCTACAGTATATTCAAAAGCATTTTGGTTAATATTGAGGTATTGCATGACGGCACCTTCATGCAATATATATAAAAATATCTTTTTTACATTATTACATATATATATTTAGGTGTGATATAATTTTGATTCATGCTCAGTCAAAAGATACATTACGTAGCATTCATTAGTTAGGAAATAAGAAATATAAAACAATATAACTTAGCTGAATAGAGGTTTAACATTATTTTAGCTCCATCAAATACTCCATTCAGAAACTCTAAAATTGCTTCTCATTTAGTCATAATATTCCTGAACTGAATATTTACTGCCAAATCAATCTAGCTGCAAGCTATGCAGAAAATAAATAAATTAAAATTCAACTAACACTATATTTCCAGGAAAGTTCTATGAATGCTATAACCTGTAGAGACATGATATTTATAGTGGCTATAAAAAGACTTTTTATATATGAATATCTTAAGCTAGAGTGCACCAAATACATTTGACTACTAACACAATCTGGAAAATCCCATAAACACCATGTTTAAATGAAAGAAACAAGACATTTTGTAGAAATTGGAAGATTTGAAAATTGACCTGACTTTTCATTGAAATTTTTTTTGTAGTTCTTTCTTATAGAAGAAAGAATTCATTGTATTAAGGTGTGCAAACTTCATTTATTTACAACCTATGGAATGCTTACACATCTTTAATTCTTGATCCATTTAAGTTAGTCTGTCACCACTAGTGATGGACGAACATTTCAAGGTTCGGTTCGGCGAATTACTGGTATTCACTGAATAGTTCATCGAACAGTTCAACAAAATTTTCTGAACTCCATTGAATTCAGTGAGAGGCAGAACTAAACACATAGACAACACCTTCAGGGGGGCCAAAAGCTGCCAAAATAGCTCAAAATAGAGGCAGACATGAGAAACAATGCCATAAATTGACCCAGAGTACAAATAGTATAATGGTGCAGCATGAGTGCCTGAGACAAGGTCTAGGCTACCATTTCCAGCTCTCAAATTAAGATAAAATTAAGAGATAGGTGAGTGAATGGTTTGGGCCTTAGGTGCTGGGAGCTCTAATATTTCACAAAATTAGGAACAAACACCAATAAAGTGGCATCAAATGTCCCACAGTATCAATAGTGTATTGGCACAGCAGCCAGGCATAGACTATGCATAAGACAGAGACTGGGCCAGTACTTACAGCTTTCAAATTAGGTTGAAATTACAAGCAGGGTGAGAGATTGGTGTAGGTGTAGGAAAGTGGCATCATTTGACAAAAGGTACAAAATAGTGACATGGCGCCGCAACCAGCCATGGGATGAGCATAAGACATGCTGTGGGCCAGCATTTAAAGCTTTCAAATTAGGTTAAAATTAAACGATGGGTGAGGGGCTGGTGTAGCCTTGCTACCTCATGCTACAGCTCAAACTGATTTTATGCTCATCCACATTCAGGTGGCACAAATATTAACTTCATAGACTACTAATAAGTAATATTGAGGTGGATGAGTGACAGATGTAGGTCTGGTATGCCGGGGGCCCTGATAACTTATGCAACAACTCAAAGTGCTTATCTGCTCAGCCATTTTCAGGTGGTACAAATATCAGCTTCATTGTATTCTTAGATACATGGCGGTATAGTAAGAGAGGTAGATGAATGAAATATAGGTTCATGCCTGCCAGTATGGAAGCCCTACTACTAGCAGGCAACATAACACAAGGAGATTCAATAAGGAGTCCCCATCCACATTTTACAAAATTGGTCCAGACTCCATGAAAGTGAAATTAATTGACCATTAGTAAAATTTGTATAATGGTGCTGCCTGGATGCATGTGGCATGGCTTGGGACAGGGGCTGGCCCAGAATTTCAAGGTTAAACTTTGATCACTAACAGGGGGATGAGTGACAGGTGAAGGCGTAGTGCTTTGAGACCCCAGCCAAATTCAGGTAATAAATATCATAGAGACCCAATTTGGAGTCTCCATATTTACAAAATAGTACAAATAGTATAAAGGAAATATCAATGGAACATACTGAAAAGTACATCATTGCTTAGTCTGTAGAGTGTGCGATTGGGGTGGAAAAGACATTTGGGATCCATGACTTGTTTATCTTGGTGAAAGTTAGGCGGTCTACAGATAGCTGGATGCACTATCTATTGGGTCACCACCAGCAGTGCTGAAGACACTTCTGGGAGAACACTGGCTGCCGACATGACAAAACCTTCAAGTGATACTGATGACAGCACCTTCAGTAGAAATGTGCGATCCTTTTGAAGTTCGGGTTCAGTTCGTTTCACTGAATGGGCATATGTTAGGTGAATAGATTGGCCAATAGTTTGCCCAACTTCCAAACCCCATTTAAACCAATGGGAGGCAAAATCAAGGGCATAGAAAACACTTTTAAAGGGCCCCAAAAGCTGCCAAACACATCTCAAACTATTTACAGTGGAGCCCCACAGTTTTCGCAGAGATATTAGCATCCTAATGTATTACTTACCAAGATTCAGCGCCTTTGTCCCCTTGCTTCTGGGCCTGCTCCAAAACGTCACTGCTTCTTCCCTCTTGATTGGTTAAACTTAGATTTAGCCCCACTCACCCTCTCTTCGTTATCTGTGCATGACAACCAAACTGACATCAGATTACTGTAAAAAAATAATAATTGAAAAAATGGGCATACGCTTCGCCATATTTTTGCCTGCCAGCAAGGTACAACTATGCAGCTTGGAGCTGAAATCATCAGCATAGGGACGCCCAAACCTGCTGGCCCCCCCTGCTGCAAATTGCAGCCTGCGGCTGCCCCAGAAGATGGCTCATTCATTAGAAGTGCAATTTTCTGGAGCTGTGCCCAATTCCTCAAGCTGCCCTATGGGGTTGCCGACTGGGTAATAAAGGCGTTAATGCCAGCTCTGTATTGCCAGTTGGCACTAAGTCCGAGGTTCATAATGTCGGCCAATGTTAGACGAAGCCATTAGGAACCTCAAAGTAAGTAGTAAGTAATAAACCACACCATTAAAAATCATTAATTTGATAAAAGTACACAATCACAATCCTTGTTTCCATCTTTATGACTCCCCTATAAATCCCCCACCATCATCAGCTATGTCCTCTTACAGAAGGACAGAAACTGACTGATTAATGGCTACTGCTGTAAGTTAGGTTCACCTCAGGTCACAGCGCAGCCTCGTCACTGTAGCTAACCTAAGGTGAACCAGATTGTGATGACCCCCACACACAACAGCCAGTAGGTTTCTAGCTTTTGCCGCTGAAGTGGGACTTACATCAGTTCTGACAGTTCTGTATGTCAGGAGTACAGATAAGCCACCACCTAAGTGTTCGAATTTGATTCAATTAGCTGAATTGAGGTGTGTTCGATGAATTGTTTGTCGAATGTTCGTCAAACACCGTCGAACCCCAATCAATGGCAGGCTACAGCAAACACATAGAAAACACCTTCAAAAGTGTCCAAAAGCTGCCAAACTTCAAAGAATCAACAACAAACACCAGGAAAAGTGACAACAATTTATCCACAGTACAAATAGTCTCATGGCGTAGCATGGGTGCACGAGACACAGTTTGTGCCAGCCTGCACACTCTTTCAAAGCACTTCAAAATAGAAGCTGGTTAACATTCACCTAAAATTTCAGAGGTGAGTGACACTGACTTTGAAATGACAAATGGATGAGTTACAGGGATAGAGTGGCAGTAGTTTTCTACATTAAATAAAACGAGGTGGAGGAGTAGAAGGAGGATGAGACACAGGTATAGGCATGCCACGCCCTTCTCAAATCATGTACCACACAGCAAGGGGACGCCAGCAAGAGTCCTCACTCTTCTCAAAGGGTCAGACCACAGCAAAATGGCATTAATTGTCCCAGACCAAAAATTGTTGAATGGTCCAGCCTGCCTCCATGGCACAGGGTCTGGAGCAGGATCTGGCCTAGCATTTCAAGGTTAAACATTGCTCAGCAACTATAAGTTTTGTGGAGTATTACAGGAAAAGATAGCAAGGTAAGTCAGTGACCTATTTAGGCCTACCAGGCCGGATAAACTCAAAGCTCATGCAAGCACTCCCATCAATGTTATGCCCCACTACCCACAGGTGGAACCACTATCAGTTTTGAAATGTATTAAACTAGTCAGCCACACACAGTTGAGACAAGTATAAGTTTTGTGGAGTATTACAGGAAATAATAGAAAGGTAGGTCAATGACCTGTTTAGGCTTACTGGGCCGGATAAACTCAAAGCTCATGCAAGCACTCCCATCAATGTTATGCCCCGCCACACACAGGTGGTATAACTACCAGTTTCGTGAAGTATTACAGGAAATAATAGAGAGGTAGGTCAGTGACCTGTTTAGGCCTACTGGGCTGGATAAACTCAAAGCTCATGCAAACTCTCTCATCGATGTTATGTCCCACCACACACAGGTGGGACAACTGTAAGTTTCATGGAATAATACTAAAAAAAATAGTCAGTGACCTGTTTAGGCCTAGTAGGCCAGATAAACTCAAAGCTCATGCAAGCGCTCTTAAGAATGTTATGCCCTGCCACACACATGTGGGACAACTATAAGTTGTGTGGAGTATTACAGAAGAACTAGTCAGGTAGGTCAGTGACCCATATAGGCCTAGTGCAAGGTCCCAACTCAGCCTCAAGCCCGCCAACAGTGCAGGTTTCAGGATCTCCTTAGTATTGCACAGGGTTGGAAGCATTACTGTGCAGATGATCACATTAGCACCTGTGCAATACTAAGGAAATCCTGAAAACCTGCACTGTTGACGGGCCTTGAGCTGGAGTTGGGACCTCTGGCTAGTGGATTGACCTCTGGCCTAGTGATTGACCAAACAATGCTTTTAATGGTCCAAAAATTGTTCATGAGTATACATCACATTTGCCAAAACCTGGTTTGATGCAAAAAACCAGTTTACGCAAACATTAAGGGAGATATAGTAATCACTGCTTTTAAGCCCACAAAATTCATGGATGTGAATACAGCGAATTTGTTAATCAGTGGTTCGATGGAAAAAAAGGTTGAATATTCAGAAAAAGGGGCAGGAGAGTCAGGGATAGGTATAGGAGCTCAGAGGTCCCTACTCAAGTCAAGCAACAAACAGCAAGGAGACCCCAACAACAGTCTACATTTTTCAAAAAAATTAGACACAGCCACCACTTAAATGGCATCAATTGCCCCAGAGATGAAATATTGAAATGGTGAGTTTAATGCAACACATTAAAAAGTACACAAGTGTTTACTCTCTCCCAGGCTGACACAGGGGTGGAAAAGTTCTTGCGGATCCATGACTTGTTCATCTTGATAAACATTCATCTGTTTACACTGTCAGTGGACAGCCGCATGCGCCTATCCGTCAGCACACTACCAGCAGTGCTGAAGACACGTTCAGAGAGAACACTGGCTGCAGGTCACGACAAAATCTCCAAGGCATGAGTGGCGGGCCATTTTTCCTGTTTTGAAGCCCCAAATGCACAAGGGTCCAGTTCCACAGTCATGGCATCTATGGTTAGCTGTAGATACTCCTGTATCATCCTCTCTAGGTATTCACTATGTGTCAGACTTTTTCTCTCTTCTGGAGTTGCAAAGGATGGTCTAAAAAAATGGTGAAACGATTCTACAAAATTGCTGTTACCAGATAGGCCAGTTCGCACATACCATCCATTTTTGCCTTAAATCTGTTTTAGGGAACATTTTGGACTTTTTTTTTCTAAGTCCAAAAACGCATATGCGTTAACGCATGTGCGTGCGTTTTTTTTCAAAAACGCATGCGTTTTTATGCAGCAGCTAGTGATGGGCGAGTCCTAAATTACTCGGAATCGCTTGACTCTACTCATTGCGAGTCTAGCGAGTCCAATGTTAATGAATGGGGAAGCGAGTAATAGCGAGTAATGTGCGATTTACAAATCGCAGATGTCTCGGAAAGCGCTCGCATTGCCCACTCGCAACAGTTTTTTGCTGCTGTGTCCGTGTCTGTGGTTTTTATCCAAATTATATGATAAGAGAACAAGAGACAGGGTTTAATAGGGATATTGTTTCATCCCTGTCTGTAATGTGTGTTTCATAGACACTAGGTGTGGGAGAACATTTTTTTGTTATTTTAACAAATATTTATTAAAGGTTATATTTTAAAAGTGCACCTTAAGTAAGAAATGTGTCCGTGTCTGTGTAGCAGCACACTAGTCCCTGCAAAATTTATTAAGTGCGCACAAGTAGTCGCACAAGCAGGTGACGTACGTGCTATTTGCAGGTAGGAGAGCAGCAATGCACTGATCTGCCACAGAGAAAATAAAGCTGAAGGGGTTATTATGACCCAAAATCTATCAGGTGCAAAAAAATAGGAAATAGTACCTCAGCTAAGCCTCTGACTTCAGCTATTAGGACAGCTGAGTGATGCTGGGTTCACATTTGCGTTCCCCTCCGCAGCGTTCTGCAGAGGGGATCCGCAATGTGACCGCAGCGGCCGCGAGCTCCTATCTTTATAATGGGAGCGCACGGTGCTGCGCTTGACCGCGCATGACCGTGCGCACCCATTCACTCCTATATGTGATCTGTGCGCAGGTTGGCGCCTGCGCACAAATCACACAATCTCGTCCGCACCAGGGACGCGACATGTTGCATTCCTAATGCGGACGAGACTGTGTGATCTGTACTCAGGCATCCGCCTGCGCACAGATCACATATAGGAGTGAATGGGTGCGCACGGTCATGCGCGGTCAAGCGCAGCAACGTGCGCTCCCATTATAACGATAGGAGCTCGCGGCCGCTGCGGTCACATTGCGGATCCCCTCTGCAGAAGGCTGCGGAGGGGAACGCAAATGTGAACCCAGCATGAGTAAGCTAAGCTATGCGGTCGGTCCTGTGTGCACTGTAAAGCTGCTCCTCCCTGCCTACAGTCCTCTACACAGTACTCCTCTGTCCTCCTGGTAGCTCTCACAAGAGCTGTTTGGGTTAAATATAAGGAATTTTTAAGTTTCCCTACACTGACTGACACTCCCTATGCTCTGCTCCAGCATCTACCTCACCCTGCTCTAGGTCAGATCTCACAGGAATGTGGAGAAAATGGCAGTGGCAAGGCTTATATACAGCCTCGCCTCTCATACATGACATAGGCATCACGATGGACAGAAGTCAATCATAGTCCTGCCACAACCAACATGGCTGTGGCATTATTGAATATGATTGGCTAACATGCTTGTCCATCTTCACAAGTTTTCTGACCTAACACACTAGGCTGTCTCGGAAGCTTTGTCGGAACATAACAGATTCTGTATTCGCGAGTCCCAAATACAGTATACAGGACTCGGATTCGTAGACTCGCTCAGACTCGGATTCGTTGACTCGCTCAAACTCGCTGCTGACAGCGGGTATCCATGAAGCTTTGCGATTGTTTAAACGATTTGGGGAGATTCAAGCTACATAGCGATGTGATATAGCGAGTCTAGCGAGTGAGAAAAAGTAAACTCTGACAAAACTAGGATCAGATGGCTGGGAGAGATCTGGCCAATCAGATGCCGCCACGTCACAATCACGTGATCACTATCGGCCACCTGATTGGCCAGATGGAAAGGTCCTCTCAGGTACACCGAGGACCTTTCCATCTGGTCAATCAGGTGGGCGCTAGCGATTACGTCATTGTGACGTGGCGGCATCTGATTGGCCAGATCTCTCCCAGCCATCTGATTGGCTGAGAGAGGGAAGGGTCCTTTTCCATGAATAGATGTGCATGGGCCGGTCCCGGTACAGCCGTCGGTTAAGGTGAGTATCCGATTTTTTTATTTTTTAACCACTTTTTCTCTCTTTTACAGGACTTTTGCAGTGTATCTACTGATACACTGCAAAAGTATTCGGAATCGCTATACTCGCAACGAGTAGCGAGTACCGCTACCTACTCGTTGCTGGTATAGCGATTCCGAATAGTAAGGTATTCGCCCATCCCTACCCCAGGGGACACTATTAGCACCCTTAGAAAAACGGATCTGTTTAAAAAATGGAATTGTATGTGTGAACCTGGCCATAGATTGTTACTGTTAATATTTGCGTGATGACGACTCCATGTTCCCCGGGTTGGAAAGTTAGAACTGCGATATTCACTATGGGCACCACTGGTGTTGTGGGAAAAAGCAGTACTAAGATTGTGTAAAAGCATCTGGTGATACTCCTGCATGCGTGCTTTCCTTTCTAGGGCAGGAAGCATTTGGCCAAATTTACTCTTGTACCGGGCATCTAACAGTGTTGCAACCCAGTAGTCGGCATTACTTTGAATTTCTAAGAATCCGAGGATCATGTTGCGGGTAGTGCAGCAAGAATGCACTAATGTGTCTTGCACATCCAGGAGACCCAAGTCCTTGTTTTGTTGGTGGCAGTGAGGTAACATTCACACTTCCTTCCTCTGCCCTCTCCCCCCAACTTCGCACAACACAAATGTAATCAAGATCTTCCTCATCTGCTGAGTCTTCCATGCCCATAGCCTCTTCGTCCTCCATTTCTTCCTAGGCTCCTGCACCTTCATCAACAGTTTGGTTGCTACCATGCGCCCTCGACCTTGGTGCTGCCGACCATCTGGACCTTTGACATTTTGCTAACCCTTCCGCATATGCCACCTCCTATATTTCCTCCCTTCCTCTTGGCCAACCACCTGACTCCAAATACTGTTTAGAGTGTGCTCCAGCATGTAGATGACCCGAATAGTCATGCTGATAATGGCATCGGCAGTGCTAAACATCTTCAAAACTCTTCAGAATGGTGCAGAGGTTCTTGATCTGAGACCACTCCAGCAGCGTGATTTGTCCCACCTCTGGATTGCATTGGCCCAGGCTATATGTCATAACATATTGTACCAGGGCTCATCGCTGCTACCAGAGTCACTGCAACATGTGCAGACTGAAATTCCATTGTGTCGGCACTAGGGATGAGCGAGTCTACTCGCTAGGACTCGTTACTCGGCGATTCTTAAGGGACTCGCTGGACTCGGTAATCGGCGAGTCTTTTAGCGAATACTCGCTCAGTAACGAGTCCAATGCAAGTCAATGGCAATCTTAGTTTTGTCAGAGTTTACTTTATCTCACTCGCTAGACTCGCTAGACTCGCTCTATCACATCGCTATATAGCTTGAATCTCCCCAAACAGCAGCGAGTCTGAGCGAGTCTACGAGTCCGAATCCTAGCGAGTCTGCGATTCCGAGTCCTGTATTCTCTATTCGGGACTCGCGAATCCAGAATCTTTTATGTTACTAGTCAGCATTGCGTGTTAGGTCAGAAAACTTGTGAAGATAGCCAATCATAGTCAGTAATGCCATAGCAGCTTTGGTTGTGTCAGGACTATGATTGGCTGCTGTCCATCGTGATGCCTATGTCATCTATGACAGGCAAGGCAGTATATAAGGCTTGCCCCCGCCATTTTGGGCACATTGCTGAGAAGAGCTGACCTAGTGCAGGGAGACTTGGAGCAGATCTAGGGACAGTTAGGCAGTGTAGGAGTCACATATAACCCAAAAGTTCTTTTCAGAACTAACAGGACGGAGTGTAGGAGTCAAGATTCCTCACACATAACCCAAAAGTTCTTTTCAGAACTACCAGGACGGAGGATTGCTGTACAGGACTGTAAGGAAGGGGAGATAGGAGCAGCCTTACAGTGAATCCAGCACCATCCTCATAGCTTAGTTCACCCAGCTTTCCGCAGAGCTGTAATCCTAAGCTTTTTCTTATTTTTGGCACTAGTCTACCAAATAATTTTGGTGCCATTTTTCCACAAAAAATTTCCTGTGCCAGTGCGTTGCTGTACGGTGTCCTGCCTGTAGCTCGCACGGTACTTGTAAACTTGCACGCAGCCAGCACCGCAGCCTAACAGTGCCTGGTTGTGCGTACTAAACAATTTTTTCCTGTGCCAGTGCGTTGCTGTACGGTGTCCTGCCTGCAGCTCGCACGGTACTTGTAAACTTGCACGCAGCCAGCACCGCAGCCTAATAGTGCCTGGTTGTGCGTACTAAACAATTTTTTCCTGTGCCAGTGCGTTGCTGTACGGTGTCCTGCCTGCAGCTCGCACGGTACTTGTAAACTTGCACGCAGCCAGCACCGCAGCCTAAAAGTGCCTGGTTCTGCGTACTAAACAATTTTTTCCTGTGCCAGTGCGTTGCTGTACGGTGTCCTGCCTGCAGCTCGCACGGTACTTGTAAACTTGCACGCAGCCAGCACCGCAGCCTAACAGTGCCTGGTTGTGCGTACTAAACAATTTTTTCCTGTGCCAGTGCGTTGCTGTACGGTGTCCTGCCTGCAGCTCGCACGGTACTTGTAAACTTGCACGCAGCCAGCACCGCAGCCTAATAGTGCCTGGTTGTGCGTACTAAAACATTTTTTCCTGTGCCAGTGCGTTGCTGTATGGTGTCCTGCCTGCAGCTCGCACGGTACTTGTAAACTTGCACGCAGCCAGCACCGCAGCCTAAAAGTGCCTGGTTCTGCGTACTAAACAATTTTTTCCTGTGCCAGTGCGTTGCTGTACGGTGTCCTGTCTGCAGCTCGCACGGTACTTGTAAACTTGCACGCAGCCAGCACCGCAGCCTAACAGTGCCTGGTTGTGCGTACTAAACAATTTTTTCCTGTGCCAGTGCGTTGCTGTACGGTGTCCTGCCTGCAGCTCGCACGGTACTTGTAAACTTGCACGCAGCCAGCACCGCAGCCTAATAGTGCCTGGTTGTGCGTACTAAACAATTTTTTCCTGTGCCAGTGCGTTGCTGTACGGTGTCCTGCCTGCAGCTCGCACGGTACTTGTAAACTTGCACGCAGCCAGCACCGCAGCCTAAAAGTGCCTGGTTCTGCGTACTAAACAATTTTTTCCTGTGCCAGTGCGTTGCTGTACGGTGTCCTGCCTGCAGCTCGCACGGTACTTGTAAACTTGCACGCAGCCAGCACCGCAGCCTAATAGTGCCTGGGTGTGCGTACTAAACAATTTTTTCCTGTGCCAGTGCGTTGCTGTACGGTGTCCTGCCTGCAGCTCGCACGGTACTTGTAAACTTGCACGCAGCCAGCACCGCAGCCTAAAAGTGCCTGGTTCTGCGTACTAAACAATTTTTTCCTGTGCCAGTGCGTTGCTGTACGGTGTCCTGCCTGCAGCTCGCACGGTACCTTCCATCTGTCTTAAAATATCTTAGCCTCTAGTGTGTACCTTTCACGAAATAGTACCTGCTACTTGTTTTACAAGCCCCCAGAAAGCCACCAGAAATTATAAAATGTCACACAAAAAACCAAATCCCAAAAAAAGTCTTGCTAAGGGACAGGGACGAGGTACAGGCATTGGTAGTCGTGGCCAACTATCCACCAGTTCGGGCAGACAGACGAGGATTGATCGATCGTTCCTCCTGTGTAACTTTCCCCGTCAGGAAAGTAAACGAGTATTGAGGCCGGAAGACGAACAGCATCTAACGTCTTGGCTGGCAGACAAGACCTCAACAACAGGTTCTTGCAGAACTCAAGGTTCCTTGAGCACTGTGTCTACTGTTGGTACATACCATGCTGGGTCATCTAATCCACAACCTCTTCACAGTTCCTCAGACCAACAGCAGCCCCATGAAAATGTTGACACAGACATGGGTCACTCAGATGACTTATTTGGTACATATAATCCTTTACATGAATCCGGTTTGCCAGACTCCGTAGTAGATGAGATACTTGATGAAGAATTGTCCAATCATGGACAAGTTTTAGAGACACCCCGGCCACATGAACGTGTCTTTCAGAAAAGTCTTAGACCGTCTCAGGAGTTGGAGGATGATGATGATGAGACAGTGACACACTTGTCATCTGGGGAGCAAAATCTATCTTGTTATCGGGAAGATTTAGAAGAGGAAGGGGTTGATGATGAGACAACTGATCCCACGTGGAATGTTGCGATGCAGAGCCAGCAGAGCAGCACGGAGGAAGAAAGTGTGTATGTCCCACCAACAAAGGCACCAAGGCCTACTCCTCCCACCAGAACTGAAAGAGTCACCACTGTTGCCCAAAATGTGTCCACTGTGGCTCAAAATTTGTCAACTGTTGGACAAAATGTCTCAAATGTGGGCCTCAGTAATCCCTTAGGGACTACAGTCAAGCCTAGAGGTCGGTCAGCCACTGTGTGGAAATTTTTTAAAGATGGGCCTTCTCAAGAAAATGTTGTCATCTGTACCATCTGCCATGCAAGGCTAAGCAGAGGCCACGGGAAAGGAAACCAGAGCACCAGCAGTATGCGGAAGCACATGGCTGGTCAGCACCCTATTCAGTGGTCAAAAGTGCAGCCTTCCACAACAGTGTCATCTGACCCAAAGACTGCGACGGTAACTCAGATACGTCCGTCACAATCAAGTGTTGCTGAAGCTGGTCCAGCTGATATGTACTCATCACAAGCAGCGGTTGCAGAGAGACTGAACACGAGTGCAGACAGTTCTCGGTCAGCAACATCCTTACAGTTATCAGTGACACAGCTGTACGAAAGGAAGCAGAAATACCACTCTTCCCACCCATTAGCCAAAAAAATAAATGCCCAGATAGCTAAGTTGTTAGCAGTCGAGATGTTGCCGTTTAGGCTTGTGGGTACCGACTCTTTCCGTGAGCTTTTGGCTGTGGCAGTACCACGCTACTCGGTTCCAAGCCGCCACTACTTTTCACGTTGTGCCGTCCCCCGCGTTACATGAGCATGTCATTAACAACCTCAAGCGTGCCCTCACCAACGCTGTAACCGGGAAAGTACACCTTACTACGGACACGTGGACAAGCAGTTCAGGACAGGGCCGGTACATCTCGCTCACCGCGCATTGGATCAACGTTGTGGAGAGTGTGCCAAACGATGTTAGTGTTACATCAAACATCCTACCCACGCCACGGATAGCTGGCACAACCTCATTCAGGGTCTCTGCATCATCCTATATGTCCACTACCCCATCTTCCGCTTCCTCGACCAATCCTCAATTGCCCTCAACATCACGGCCAAGTTGGGAGGTTTGCTGCAGTGCTTCAGCAAGACGCCAACAGGCTCTGCTGAAGCTGATCTGTTTAGGTCACACACCGCACACTGCAGTAGAGCTGTTGAAAGGTCTGAAGCAACAGACAGATGAGTGGCTATCCCCACTCCAACTCCAGACCGGTCTCGTGGTGAGCGACAATGGTCGTAACCTAGTGGCTGCACTTAAGCTCGGAAACCTTGTGCACGTGCCTTGCATGGCTCACGTGCTGAATCTAGTAGTGCAGAAATTCCTGCGTACATACCCAGAGCTATGTGACTTACTGGAGAAGGTGCGTCGAGTTTGTGCACATTTTCGTCATTCGTCAACAGCGGTTGGAAAACTTTCATTGCTTCAAAAGCAATTGAATTTGCCCAACCACAGACTCATTTGTGACATGCCGACACGATGGAACTCTACATTCCATATGTTATCGAGGATCAATGAGCAGCAGAGGGCAATATCCGAGTATCAGTTGCAACATGCCCGTCAGACCGGCAGTCAGCCACGACATATTAGTACAATGGAGTGGGTGTGGATCGCTGACACATCTGAGGTTCTTGATAATTTTGACTACTGCACAAAACTGGTGAGCGGTGATCAGTCCATCATCAGTGTCACTGTACCCATGCTGTGTCTGCTGAAAGAATCCCTCATTAATCAGAAAAATGAAGCATTGAGAGCCCAGCAGATGGCTATGGAGCCAGATTTAAACAGCGCAGTACCTAGCCAGCAAAGCCAGTATGACCAGGCCACAATGGCTCCTGAGGAGGAACAGGAGCAAGACGATGAAGAGGATTTATTTTTTGTTGGTGCCGATGTCAACCCAGATGGTACTCACAACCCCAGCTTTGTGTCTGTCCACCATGGGTGGCCTGGAGAGGAGGAGGCGGAGACAGACTTTCCGGATACAATGGGTATTGAACATCGTTCTGAGGACACTGAAGACATGAGTCTATGCAGCTTAGGACACATGGCTCACTTCATGTTGACTTGTCTGCTAGAAGACCCACGAGTGATTAACATATTGCACAACGACCTCTACTGGTTGGCCACCTTTCTGGACCCACGTTATAAAGATAAATTCACCTCGCTGCTGTTTCAGTCACCACGTGGCTTGACAATTGACTATTTCAAGAGGGTTCTTGTGGATAATATGCTTCGAATATCACCGTCAGACAACACTCTGCCCATAGTTAGCAACTCTGTGCAACAGCAGCCTTTGGTCGGGGCACAATCATCCACGCTGTCCAGAAGAGATGCTGGAAAGATGTCCGCAAAGTGGGCTATGTTCAATAAGCCATCGAACCTGCAGCGCCATGTTGCTCCAGTAACCATCTCTCGGAGACAGAAACTTACCAACATGGTACAAGAATACTTAAGTGACAGTACCTGCTTCCTGACTGATGCCGCAGTCCCGTTTAATTACTGGGTCTCCAAGCTCCACACTTGGACCGAGCTCTCGTTGTATGCCTTGGAGGTGCTGGCATGCCCTGCAGCTAGTGTGACATCAGAGCGGGTTTTCAGTGCCGCTGGGGGTATCATAACTGATACCAGGACACGTCTTACTCCAGAAAATGCAGACAGGCTTACTCTAATTAAGTTTAATAGGAACTGGATTTCACAAGACTTCTTGAGCCCTGAAGACGACAGTACTCAGAGCTGAAGTGCCACGTTCAACATCAATATGATATAATTAATCATTGTATTATATTGTGTCTTTTTGGTACAAGCAGTATGTACAAGACCAGTAACGATTTGCGTAACCATGTTCCTGCAACCTGGTAATGAGGCTGCTTCATCTTAAACCAACACTACACCTTAACTTCGATTTCATTAACCATCACAACACCTTTTCACAAGGAATCAACCTTTATTTTCTGTTAGCAAACATTTAAAAGCCCTTGGGCTAATTTTTTGAGCCACCCTGGCTAACAAGCTGATCATGGCCCTTAGGCCTGCATTTATACCCAAAATGCAAAACAGCCCCTTGGGCTAATTTTTGGAGACACCCAGCCTAAGAGGCTTATCATGGCCCTTAGGCCTGCATTTACACTAAAAATGCCAAACAGCCCCTTGGGCTAATTTTTGGAAACACCCAGCCTAACAAGCTGATCATGGCCCTTAGGCCTGCATTTACACGAAAAATGCCAAACAGCCCCTTGGGCTAATTTTTGGAGCCACCCAGGCTAACAAGCTTATCATGGCCCTTAGGCCTGCATTTACACTCAAAATGCCAAACAGCCCCTTGGGCTAATTTTTGGAGCCACCCAGGCTAACAAGCTTATCATGGCCCTTAGGCCTGCATTTACACTCAAAATGCCAAACAGCCCCTTGGGCTAATTTTTGGAAACACCCAGCCTAAGAGGCTTGTCATGGCCCTTAGGCCTGCATTTACACTAAAAATGCCAAACAGCCCCTTGGGCTAATTTTTGGAGCCACCCAGGCTAACAAGCTTATCATGGCCCTTAGGCCTGCATTTACACTCAAAATGCCAAACAGCCCCTTGGGCTAATTTTTGGAGCCACCCAGGCTAACAAGCTTATCATGGCCCTTAGGCCTGCATTTACACTCAAAATGCCAAACAGCCCCTTGGGCTAATTTTTGGAAACACCCAGCCTAAGAGGCTTATCATGGCCCTTAGGCCTGCATTTACACTAAAAATGCCAAACAGCCCCTTGGGCTAATTTTTGGAAACACCCAGCCTAACAAGCTGATCATGGCCCTTAGGCCTGCATTTACACTAAAAATGCCAAACAGCCCCTTGGGCTAATTTTTGGAGCCACCCAGGCTAACAAGCTTATCATGCTTTGGGAGACACCCTGGCTAACAAGCTTTTTATGGCCCTTAGGCCTACATTTATACCAAAAATGGGATACAGCCCCTTGGGCTAATTTTTGGAGCCACCCAGGCTAACAAGCTTATCATGGTTTGGGAGACACACTGGCTAACAAGCTTTTTATGGCCCTTAGGCCTACATTTATACCAAAAATGGGAAACAGCCCATTGGGCTAATTTTTCCAGGCACCAATCCTATGCCTGCATCGTGGGCGTTGCTTGGACTATCATCCTGCTGGAGCCTGTTGAAGGGTCCCACTGTACGCTCCATACAAAACGCGTAGACGCGATGTGTAGCATGTAGACGTCCCAGCCTCTCACATGTGTGTTCATAGTCTTGTTGCCATAGCAAGGCAGAAAGTAACCCCCCAAACACAGGCACTGTTTGTCAGCAACAGTTGTATGTGGAGTCATGATTTGACACTTAGTAGCCAAGGTGACTTCATGCGCCATGCGGGCCGTAAAGTACTTGCTAATGATGCTCTCTCCCCTGTCCCCCACGCCAAATGTCTCGGGGTAATCCTTGACTCCTTCCTCTCCTTCAAGCCCCACCTGTAGTCCCTAACCAAGTCCCTGTGACTCCAACTCAAAAATATTTAACCAATTCGGTCGTTCCTCAATCCTGACACTGCTGAAACACTCATAAATGCCCTCATCATCTCCCGCCTTGACTACTGCAACCTCCTTCGCATAGGTCTCCCTGCCAACTCTCTTGCACCTCTCCAATCTATACTAAACTCTGCTGCCCGACTAATACATCTGTCCTCACGCTACTCCCCTGCCTACCCCCTCTGCCAAGCCGTTCACTGGCCCCTCCGGCCCACAGAGAGCTCACTTTAAAACACTGACCATGACATTCAAAGCCTTACACAACCTATCCCCACCATACATCTCCGACCTGATCTCCCGATACCATCCCTCACGCAACCTGCGTTCATCCCAAGAACTTGTCCTACAGTCCACCCTCATCTCCTCTTCCCACAACCGCATACAGGATTTCTCCCGGTAATCCGCCATGCTATGGAACTCCCTGCCCCACCTCATCAGTCAGTCGCCTACCCTCTGAACCTTAAAGATACTTCTAAAGACTCACCTCTTCCGACAGGCCTACAACCTGCCATGAGACCCCGCTACACGCCCCACGACCGACACCTTCCCCACCCTATTGTATCCCCACCCACCCCTCGTTGAATGTGAGCCCACGCGTACAGGGTCCTCTACTATTGTACCTATATGACCTTATTGTCTATGTTTATTGTACTTGTCCTTCTCTACCTTTTCCTCATGTAAAGCGCCATGGAACCTATGGGCGCTATATAAATAAATAATTATAATAATTATGATGACTTGAAGCCCAACCACAAAAATAACTCCACATTCATTCCTTGAAAAAATACAGAAACAAAGCTGGTTTTTAAAACTGTGTTTAAAAAAAAAAAATGGCAGCACTGTTTGGACATTCCAAAAAATACTACCTTTTAAAATTGTAGTAACAACAAGAACAACAACAAATGGAGCCCTACAGGTCCTGGTAGGTGGGCTGTCCGTCCTGCAAAAGGTCAAGGGCCCCACGTATGGCCTGGCCGAACCCTTCAGGGTGGATCCTCTGAACAGGTGTAGGGAACGGTGGTAGGTCCCTGTTAGCTGGCCACTGGCAGTGAGGCAAAGCCCTGTGGGGTGGGACATGGCTGTCCCGTGTTGTGGGCCTGCCTAGCCTGTTAGAGTTTATTTTCCACCCATCCAAATATTGGAACACATCACCGGGGTCGTTATTTGGCTGACAGGCTTCCAGCACTATCTGTAATGCTGACCTTGCCCGCAGTAGCCTGTCAAATGGAATATTATCCATGAATGGTATAATACTGCGGGCAAAGTCAGCATTACTCTGTTGCACACTTAAATGTGCTGACCCCGGGATCGTACCATAAGCTGGGCCTGCCGCTGGTGGCGTCGGTGGTGGTGCTGGCCCTGCCGCTGGTGGTGGCGGTGGTGGTGCTGGCCATGCCGCTGGTGGTGGCGGTGGTGGTGCTGGCCCTGCCGCTGGTGGGGGCGGTGGTGGTGCGGACCCTGCCGCTGGTGGCGGTGGTGGTGGTGGTGACGGGGACGGCGGTGGTGGTGTTGATGGCCCTGCCGCTGGTGGGGGCGGTGGTGGTGCGGACCCTGCCGGTGGTGGCGGTGGTGGTGGTGGTGGTGGCGGGGACGGCGGTGGTGGTGTTGATGGCCCTGCCGCTGGTGCCGGCGGTGGTGGTGCTGGCACGGCCGCTGGTGGCGGCGGTGGTGGTGCTGGCCCTGGCGCTGCTGGCGACGATGCTGGTGGTGGTGGTGGCGGCGGCGACGGCGGTGGTGGTGGTGGCGCCGGCCGTGGTGGTGGTGGTGGGTTTACTCCACGCCGCCTTCTGTTTGGAGGTGGAGGATTAGCAGCACGCCGCCCTCTGTAGTAAGCTTCTCTGTGGGTAAAGTAAAAAAAAATTTGGTGAATGCATTGCATTTGGAAACAAAAACATAGGTCAAATATTAAGTTGCACGCTTTTTAGACTCTGTGTATCTGTGTATTCTTAATCAGATATTTGTTATTATTATGAAATAATAACCAACTGTACATAACATTAAGGAATACGTGACTTTCTTTGCTAATTCCATACTAATACATAATTTTTCACCCCCTGATTACCACCCACCCCCCCCCCCATCCCATCTAATCTAGACGATCAATAACACCAATGGTTCACATGAAAAAAAAAAGTCCCCCTGACTTCACTTTTAACTTGACATACTTAATTCACAAAACTTTTAGCTTATATCATCTATATAAAGCAGGGAAGGGATTGAAAGGTATACAATATATATATATATAATATATTTATATAATCGGGAGTTTGAAATTCCGGCACTGTAGCCGAATCCCAAACTCCTTAGCGTCACTGCGAGCGGAGACGCGTATGCGCCTTCGCGAGCCGCAGACGCTTAACTCACACAGCCGCTATAGCGTTTTCTCGAGCGGCCTCGCGCCCTCCGCTCACAGAAAGACCTGCGCCCCTCACAGCGCCCAATCCGCCCCGGCATGCTGGCATTTGTACTTCCCCCGTCTGTGCACCCACAGGTCTTAGCAGATCACTGATGATGACAGCGGGGGGGGACAACACAGACAATCAAATCAGGAGGAGGTCAGTGTCAGGAGGAGATGACAGCCGCCCGCCGGGGCCTGTGACACTGCAGAGGTCACAGCGGGGCTGTGTGTGCGGACAACGGGGAGGCCGGGGCTACGGACGTACCGGACACGTCCTCTGCTCCTGGAGATGTGCCGCGGTTCCGCGCTCGCAGCGTATCTGACGCGGGAGCCACGCTCACCACGCCCACACCACGCCCTCTGCCAAACAACCCACACCTCTCACTAACCTCCTGCAGCTAACCACACCCCATGTTTACCTTTGCCATGATGTCATTTAGCTGCGGCCGCTATCTTTAATAAGGTCAGTAATGATGGCAGTAATCGGATCTCTGCTCCCTCTAGCACGCCCCAACACTGTAGCACCATCTATTAACCCTATTCTCATCACCTATATACTCTGCTACCCACTGAGCCGCCTGTATACTCTGCTACCCACAGACCCGCCTGTATACTCTGCTACCCACAGACCCGCCTGTATACTCTGCTACCTCAGACCCGCCTGTATACTCTGCTACCCACAGACCCGCCTGTATACTCTGCTACCCACAGACCCGCCTGTATACTCTGCTACCCACAGAGCCGTCTTTATACTCTGCTACCTCAGACCCGCCTGTATACTCTGCTACCCACAGACCCGCCTGTATACTCTGCTACCCACAGAGCCGTCTTTATACTCTGCTACCTCAGACCCGCCTGTATACTCTGCTACCCACAGAGACGCCTGTATACTCTGCTACCTCAGACCCGCCTGTATACTCTGCTACCCACAGACCCGCCTGTATACTCTGCTACCCACAGAGCCGTCTTTATACTCTGCTACCTCAGACCCGCCTGTATACTCTGCTACCCACAGACCCGCCTGTATACTCTGCTACCCACAGAGCCGTCTTTATACTCTGCTACCTCAGACCCGCCTGTATACTCTGCTACCCACAGAGCCGTCTTTATACTCTGCTACCTCAGACCCGCCTGTATACTCTGCTACCCACAGACCCGCCTTTATACTCTGCTACCTCAGACCCACCTGTATACTCTGCTACCTCAGACCCGCCTGTATACTCTGCTACCCACAGACCCTCCTGTATACTCTGCTACCCACAGACCCGCCTGTATACTCTGCTACCCACAGAGCCACGTGTATACTCTGCTACCCACAGAGCCGAAATGGAACCTAATGTATATATTAATAAATAATACTAAATGTACACAACAGTGCTGCAGACACATACCTTGGCATACGGGCCACCGGGTGAAGGAAGGACAGCCGGTCATAAAAGTGGTAGTGGTTGAGCAATGGAGCGGCTCCCGGTTGTCTCTCTGAGTACTGCCGGTACTGCTTCTTATGCTGGTCCCGGCAGCTCCTCCACCGTTTTTTAAGATGGTCAACTGTGAAATGATTTGAAACCGGGTTTAGAGATGTGTAATATTTGAAACAACAAAAGTATGTGTACAAATCAACAATAACATTTTATTCATTTTGTGTGTGTAATGTGTATACAAGGCACAGTGACACGACAGTGTGGAACATCATCAACAGCATTACGGACATTGAGCTCACGTGGCCACAATCACAAATGAGGCAGGACACATGTCAACGCATAGAGAATGTAATAGTGCGGGCACCAGACTCTGGTCATTAGTGGTATTTATATACACCCAACCCCTTGGCCGAAAGAGCCAGGAGGATCAGACATTAAACTCATTGTACTGTTGTGACCCCATCCAAATATAGGCAACTATGCGGTGGAGCATGATAACACATTCAGGGTCCTGTATACCCTGCTATGGGGGCCCTGTATTCCCACTGCTGGGGGCCCTGTAAACCCACTGGGCCACTGTCTACCCACTGCTGGGGGCCCTGTATACCCACTGCTGGGGGGGCCTGTACACACACTGAGGGCCCTGTATACAGGGACTGACTGGCACCCTACAGTTTGGGTCGCAACCCTCCCTCACCGGCCCGACACAGGTGAGGACGGGGGGTGGGGGGGGGGGGTGATGACTGGCGGCCGCCTCACAGTCACCGCAGCTCCCGCATTCTCCTATGGCTCGCTCCCAGCCGCAGCCTCGCGCTCCTCACAGCCGCTCGCTAACAGTCGCAGCCGCACGCCACTCACAGACGCTCACTCCCGGACGCAGCCGCGTGCTGATGACGTCATCCGCGCGCCAGGAGCTTCCGTTTCCGCCTGCTGCTTCAGGGACATGCGGATTATTCATGCTCCTGCAGCCGCATGACCCATGGCACCTGGGCCAGTCCGCCCCTGCCTGTATACCACAATATGGGGGGATGTATACCCATCTGGGGCCTGTATACTCTGCAGGGGGAGGTGTATACTCTGCTGGGGGGCTGTCTACCAGTGATAGCCGCTGTATACCAGGATGGCGGTGAATATGTTTTCATAGTTTTTCGGGGCAAAAATAGGGGGGTCGGCTTATACACGGGTCGGCTTATACACGAGTATATATACAGTAAATGCAATATATAACGTGTAAACTCATTTAACTTACTTAGATTGCTCTGTTCCTCATGGTCACTCCGATGGAACGCAGGGAACATCTCTTGGGCGATCTCTCTCCAGGCTGTATTAATTTGGGTCGTATCCCCATAGTCAGGATCTGTAGGGAGCCATAGAAATGGACGAGCCTCCACAAGTGCAATAAGACGCAGTGTGTTCACCGTGCCACGTCCTGCTGCCATGATTGCACTGATGAATGGATTGCTCTGTGTGTGCGCCTGTCAGCACGACTCGCTTCCTGTTTCCTTAAAGCATGGTGTGTGCTGGAGAATCCGTTCCCTCGCATCATCGGCTACAAGCCTCAAAATAAGAGAAAAACCAGCGAGTTTGGAATCGCACACTTTCAGAGACACATCAGCGAGTTGTAAATGTCATTATTCGCTATTACTCGGGTCCCTATTCATTAACATTGGACTCGCTGGACTCGCAACGAGTCCCGAGTCCTTGACTCGGACTCGTTGGGGTCTTGCGATTCCGAGTCTTTTCGGACTCGCTCATCTCTAGTCGGCACATCGTATTTCAGGCGGTGAACTGGCAAGCCGAACGACTTCTGCAGGAATGCAAGTCATTGAGCTGTGGGATGAGAACGGCGGAAGTGAGCAGACAGCGACCGTGCCCTCTGCAGAAGTGCATCTAGGCCGGAATTGTGGGCTAGAAATTGCTGGACGGCCAGGTTCAAAACGTGAGCCATACAAGGCGCGTGTGTCACCTTTCCAAGGCGAAGGGACACACCCAGGTTTGCAGAATTGTCGCACACGACCCTCCCAGGCTGCAGGTTCAGTGGAGACAACCATTGACTAAACTCGGTCTCCACAGCTGACCACAACTCCTCAGCTGTGTGACTCATATTTCCAGAGATTTTAACGTAAACACTAGAGATGAGCGATGTTTGACTCGAATAGTTCGCCAATCTCAAATTCGAGTTGATTTTGGCGCTATTCGAGTCATTCGCCGAATTCGAACAATTTGGTTCAAATTCGGCGAATCTAGAACATGTTCGATTTTGGTTCGAAAATGCAGCAGATGCGGTCAGAAAACCGCATCTGCTGCATTTTCAGCCAAAATAAACATTAACGAACTCAAATAAAGTGTTAAAAAAAAAAAATAATGTATGCTCACCTGTCCGCGGTCCACCGAAGCCTCATGTCATGTGACCGGAGTTCCCGCGAGAACTGACGTCACCACAGGTCCTGTAAGACACAGGACCATACCGGAGGCTTCGGTGGACCGCGGACAGGTGAGCATACATTATTTTTTTATTTTTAACACTTTATTTGACTTTATTTCACTTCCACAATGTATGTATATACATCCTGTTTTTTTCGTGTTCCGGGATGTTCGACTGTGTTCGTCGAGCATTCGACGAACATTCGTCGAACACCCCGTCGATTCGGCGAATCGAATCGAACACGAACGGCAGGGTGGTGGCTCATCTCTAGTAAACACACCTGATGGCATTGAGCCCTGCTGCCAGCATAGTAAGGAGGTGTGCTGGATACCTTCTGCACAGTTTGAACGCGCATCACATTACCAGACAGGCTTTGGGCATGGGTGGAGGACCTAGAAGAGGTAGAGGAGGCAGAGGCAGTGGAGGAACTTCTAGATACAGAGGTTTGATGCACAACCCGTGGGGATGGAAAGACTTGTACAGCAGACCCTTGTCTTGCCGTCACCATAGCCACCCAGTGCCCAGTCAGTGACATGTAATGCCCCTGTCCATGCTTACATGTCCAGGTGTCTGTGGTGAAATGCACCCTGTCACACACAGAGTTTCTCAACGAAGTGGTCATGTTGTGTGCAACATGCTGGTGTAGCACAAACACAGATTTCTTTTAGAAGTAGTGGCGACTGGGAATCTGGTAATGGGGCACTGCAATGGCCACAAGGTCTCAAAATCCTTTGCATCCATCAGCCCAAAAGGCAGAATTTCCATAGTGAACAGTTTGCAGATGGTGAAATTCAACCTCTTAGCTTTGACATGGGTAGGAGGAAATGGTCTTTCACTTGTCCACATCTGATGGACCGAGGGCTGGTTGCTGTGCTGAGATAGAGCAGAGTAGGGTGTCCCAGACAAACTACTGGTCTGTGAGGAAGGTGTCTGCGGACATATTATGTTGCATACATAAAAAGGTGGTGCTCTCGATGTCTGACAGCACTCCAGCAGGTGTTTCCACTTCCAAAACAGCTGACAACCTGTCAATCACACTGGCTGTTGCAGGTAAAGAGGTGGAAGTTTTGCAGCTGAATGTCTGTGTGACACCTGTCCCCACAATCACAGAGGATGAAGAAGCCACAGATGTACTTGATGGGCCAGACGGCGGTTGGCCAGGCCCGCCAGGCCGCATTGTAGCACAATGAGCTTTCCACTGTGACTTATGCTCCATGTCCATGTAACGGTTCATGCATAACGTACTCAAACTATAGATTTTTGGCCTTTACTCAGATTATGTTTACAAATTTTGCAGATATCAAGAGTTGGGTCATCGTTTGCGATCTGATAAAATGCCCAGGTTAGGCAAGGCTTAGCGCCCATGCAATTGGCAGAGCCACCACGGTTTCTGCACAAAGGCAGAATTGAGGCTGAGGACATAGTTGTTGACGCGCTTCTAGGACTCCATCTCTGTCCAGGAAGCCGCAACCTAACCTTGTCACTAGCATCCTCCTCCACCTCCTCTTCTGAGCTCATCAACTGCCTGCCTGTGGGTTGACAGTAAGTGGGATCTTCAACCTCATCATTACCCTGCGTGTTCTCACACTCGTCATCCTCAGAGCCAACCTCTTCCTGCCCTGACCGCAAAGTCAAGATGTCATTCCAATCATATATCTGAGTATCATCATCATCTACCTCATTGTCTCCACCAACAGAGGTTACAGTTTGGGAATGAGGGTCTACATTATGCTTGGACCCTTCTTCATCTGGGCCTGGATGTGACTCAAAAAGATTTTGAGCATCAGTGCAAATCATTTCTTCGTCCTGACTAAATGAATCTTTGGAGCAGACCTCTGATTCCCAGGCTATAGTATGAGTGAACAGCTCTGCAGACTCACCCATCTGTGTTCACCCATAGTCAGTAGGGCTGCTGGAGACTTGTGAGCTGTGAAGAAGCAAGTGCAATTGGGGTGACACCTGTGAGGACTGGAGTGCTTGTGATGTTGAAGTTGAGGTGGAGGACAGCCCACTTGATGGAGCACTTGATAGCAATTGAAGCACCTGCTCTTTTTGGGCCTCATCTACATGTTTTAGCAATGCTCTGATACGTAAGAAAGGGATGATAGCAGATTGTCCACAAAAAGAAGTAATTTTAGTTTGGCATGAAGACGGTATTTATTCAGCAGATGTTTCTGTTAGCAGATGAAGTAATCAGGGCACCAAGCGGTAGCAACTGTCAGGTACCGGGACGTTCTCCCTTGAAGACGGGTTCCCCTCTGGCGGTGCAAGGCCAGAGCACCAGAACGAAATACAGAATGATTGAAGAAAAGGCAGCACTCACCAGAATATGTGCAGGGTGGTCTTTAATCCAGGATTACAAGGATAAACAGGGTGCAGGGAGGTGACCACGGAGGGCCGGAGGATATGCCTTTTCTTCAATCATTCAGATGTTTCTGTTACTTTAGTACCTACCCCATGGAAACAAAGATTTTTACCCTTTCCAACACACCTATTCCTCTTTCCACCATAAGCAGACCTTTTACCACTCATATTTGAGGGTAAATGATTGGCAACTCTGTAGTTGTTGGCACAAAAACTATGGATGTAAAACTAGCAGAGCTGAATGGCCAAAGAGTGGTAATACCCTGAATAGATTTTGGTAAATAGGTTTGGGCAGATGCAATACAAAAGTGTTTTCTGCGCTGTGTGGTTGTAGATTTCAACAGAACACTGGACCACAGCTGCCTATTCTAACAGTGGTAGTATCCTAAATAGGTTTTGGAAAGTAGGTTTGGGCAGATGCAATACAAAAGTGTTTTCGGCAATGTGTGGCGGTAGATTTTAATAGAACACTGGATCACAGTTACCTATTCAAACTGTGTTACTACCCTAAATTGGCTTTGGTAAGTAGGTTTGGGCAGATGCAATAAGAAAGTCTTTTCTGCACTGTGTGTCTTTAGATTTCAACAGAACACTGAACCACAGCTATCTAGTAAAACAGTGGTAGTACCCTAAATAAATTTTGGTAAGTAGGTGGGGGCAGATGCAATGCAAAAGTGTTTTCTGCACTCTGTGGTTGTAGATTTCAACAGAACACTGGACCAGAGCATCCTAGTCAAACAGTGGTATTACCCGAAATTGATTTTGGTAAGTGGGTTTGGGCAGATGCAATACAAAAGTCTTTTCTGCACTGTGTGGCAGTAGATTACAACAGAACACAGGAACACAGCTATCTATTCAAACACTGCTACTAGCGAAAAAGGATTTGCTTGGCTAGATGCAGTAAATAAGACTAGTAAACACAGGAGGTGTAGTTTTATTCACAACTGTGCTGCACCAGTGCCTGGCACACACTGCTACTAGCTTGAAAGGATTTGTTTGGCTAGATGCAGTCAAAAAAAGGCTAGTAAACACAGGAGGTGTAGCTTTCTTAACAACAGTGTTACACCAGTGCCTGGCACACACTGTTATTATCTAAAAAAAGATTTGCTTGGCTAGATGCAGTAAAAAAAGGTAAACACAGGAGGTGTAGCTTTCTTCACAACAGTGCTACACCAGTGCTTGGCACACACTTCTACTAGTTAAAAAGGGTTTGATTGGCTAGATGCAGTAAAAAAAGACTAGTAAACACAGGAGGTGTAGCATTCTTCACAACAGTGCAACACCAGTGCCTGGCACACACTGCTACTAGCCAAAAAGGATTTGCTTGGCTAGATGCAGTAAAAAATGGCTAGTAAACACAGGAGGTTTAGCTTTCTTCACAACAGTGCAAAGAGAGGCTATAGTACCAGAAAACTCAACATGGTGATTGATAAAGTTAAAACCATAGCACGTGTGGATCTGCTAGCGAATAGACCAAGAGTTCCTGATCATGGCCGAGGAAGATGGATGGCCACTTTTTCCACGGCTTATAGTACGGACTACAATGCTATTGTCAAATCTATTCACAAATGTTTACCAATACTGTATCAGGATGCCACTTTGTCAACCATTTTAAATCAGGGCTTTAGATGTGTGCCTAGAAAACCTATGACATTGGGGAATTTATTGTCCCCATCATTGTTTAAATCTGATATTGGTAGACCAGTATGGCTATCGAGTAAGGGCAACTATCCATGCAATGGGTCTAGATGTGGGCTGTGTAAATATATGCATGTGAGTAAAGAATTCCAAGATCGCCTTACAGGACTCAACTTTGCTATTCAAATGTACATCAATTGCAATTCTAGTGACGTTGTTTACATGACTTCCTGTAAGATTTGCAAAAATGATTATGTTGGTTGCACCACCCGGCCCCTCAAAAGGCGTATCGGGAACACCTATCAGCGGCTAATCCTGCCAACAGGGCTAGTCACAGGCAGATGTCAAACCTATCACGTCACTTTCTTGATGTTCATGGAGGAGATACAAGTGCTTTATCAGTAAAAGGCATTGATTGGGTCATGAGAAGTGAGAGGGGCGGAGATATGGGAAGGCTTGTGCTGGAGCAGGAGGCACGTTGGATTCTTAATCTCCATACTAGGTCACCTGAGGGGTTAAATTTACGTACGGATCTATATTATTTTTATTAATTTCCCTATTTTTGTATATTGTGCCCACATACTAGAAGTAATTTCATTCAGCTCATTTCCTACATGGAGTCACTCTGTCTCTCATTGTGTTTGTTTGGTTCTCTTCCGTGCTACACAGTTGTTGACTCGTGTGCTGGGTGAGTCATGGCAGAAAAGAGTTCCCTTAGCCAACATGGGTCCCCTTTTATATAATCACTGGGCGCTTTAGTAAATGCTCTGTTTTTACATCGTGGTCATTACTACTGATGAATCGGGTATGTGCTAGCATTTGGGTTTCTTTATTACAACTCTGTATGGGTAATTATTTCGCATATTCTTTTTAATTTTGCTACCAATTCCTTTTTTCTCATTAAAATTTGCCCCTTATCATGTTTCCACGGTTAAAATTTATACTGGGTGAGTCATGGTGGTTGTATGGGGTATTCCATTCAATATGGATCCCCTGGATATAGTTCATATGTGCTTGAGTTGACTCTTCATGTTTCTATCCACTGATAATATTGGAGCCATTTTAGGGGTTAAACCTTTGCATGAATCTACACTATTGCTATAAGATTCCCCTTCTTTTTACACGTCATGTTTGCTCCCCAATTAGGACACGTTCAGTTTTACGACCGTACAGATACAACTTACCGGGTGGAGGTTTGTTTGATCCACCTTCATGCCTCACATCGTGGATTTTGTATGTAGGGTGAGTCATCATAGCTGTCTCGGACACTCTAACTTCGATTAGCATGAAGCTGGGATACTGAGTGTGCATATCCAGATGAGTGTGTTATCCGGGGTATGTTTGTGCGTTCTTTCTCTATGTCTCACACCTTGTAGTTTGTATGCAGGGTGAGTCATCATGGTGGTTTCGAACACTTGTAATTAACATGAAGCTTGGACACCTTGTGTACACATTCAAATGAGTGTGTGATTTGGTGTTATGTGTGTTCGACTTTCCACTATGTCTCACACCTTATAGCCTGCTTATAGGGTGAGTCATCACAGCCGGTTTGTGCACATTTTTGGATAACGCACATTTTTTGAATATTAAATGTGTGTGTCCAGATAAGTGTTTTGCTTTAGCATTATGATTATTTTCTTTTCAACAGTAAGGTATAATGTGACATAGAGGGAATGAAAGAGAAAAAAAAAACAAAAAGGATGTAAATAATAAACCATACGCTTTTTGAGACCCTTTTGCTGGGATAAGAATTGTCCTGTTCCGTGGTGCATTGTTGGTTTTTATATATTATGTATTGGAACATATTTGGCTATAAAACCTAAGGATCATGACAAAAATGCATATGACTGTTATAGTTGCAATATGAGTGCAATATCAGGAATAGGACTAATGCTATCTGTTTACATATGTGTTTATATGTCTTGAGGTTGGCAAATTTGCTTGTATATACCAGTAGGTGGAGCTTCTGTCTTCGGCTCTAATTAATTCTTTATTTCACCTGTGCATTTGATTTAGTTTTTATTGTATTTAAGGAAGTGTGGGGGGGTCTTTTCTTTATGCTGTTGAAAAAGGATGTAATCCGAAATGCGTCCAGCGTGGGGTCATGTCACCCTTTCAATCGTATGTTCATTTTTAATCTGCACAAATAAATGAACTATTATGAAGATTCTGCCAAGTGCTGGAGTTTCCTTGTTTAACTTGAATGGATTACAGACACTCCACTCCTTTGCACTAACCGGCTCTCAGGTAATATCCAGTGGCAGCACCACCCCTCCCCTTCCCTGAGATTACAACAGTGCTACACCAGTGCTTGGCACATACTGCTAGTAGCCAAAAAGGATTTACTTGGATAGATTTGGCAAGATGCTGTAAAAATCGCTTGCACAGCACTGGAACAGACCTGCCTGGCACACAGTGCTTTTAAGTCCTAGAAAGGGCTGTTCTTGGAAGTAGTCCCTAAACCTACTATCTTTCTATCAAACATGGAATGGAATCGCTATCTAACTATCTTTCTATGTAGAGCACACAGCAGCGTCGTCATCTGACACTGAGCTCCAACACAGATAAAATGGTGAGGAGAGAAAATGGCCGTGTTCTTATATGGCAAGGACATGTGACATACCCAGCCAATGACACAAGCCCTTGTGTGCAAAAAGTGCACTTTGCTCTATGCGTGCTGATAGGCCGACAGACCAGACCACCTATAGTAAGTGCGGGAAGGAAAAAAAAATGGAGATCTGCATTATTTGACCACAGACCTCTCCACAGCCACCCGCTACCGCCCACTATTCCTAGACACTGAAACTCATAATAACGTTGAACAAAAGCATTACTGTGAAAAGTCAGTAACGCTTTTGGTCAATGAACCATTATCGAACATAACCTCGAATTACCAAATTTTTAGCCAATCGTTCGCATTCGTCGAATGATTTGAACATAGCCCAAAAGCAGGTCGAAGTTTAAATTGGCAAACATGTTCGATCGAACATCGCTCATCTCTAGTCAGAAGCATAAGTCTCTCTCCAGCGGCAAAAGCAGACGGAGACTATTAATTATATCAAAGTTGTGGTTTGAAACCACTTTTGCTGCCCCTCACCAGGACCCCCAAAGTACAACCATGTGCAACTACATTTTATTAATCTTTTTGCAGAATAAGATAGGGCACAAGCCCTTCTTCTGAGGTGTATGTCACTTTCTCAAAGCTGCAACTAACCTAAAAGCCGACACTACACTCTAGCACTGCGCTGGAAATAGAAATTGCATGAATGCCTCATTGTTAGCTCCTAAATATGCAGCAAAGTTCACACAGTGCACGTTTGCTGCATATTTAGCATGGATTTTGAGAGCATTTTGCACTGCCAACAAGGGCTTGGCTGTATTTTGGTCACTATCACAGACACAGCATGCAGGTACGGACTGCCATCAACTGTCAGCTGCCTAGTTTTTGCTGGCTAGTAATAAAAATATAGGGGAGCACTATTTCTTATTGGCCGGGACTAACATTGGCCCGACTTTACGAACCTCGAGCTTAGTGCCAGCTGCCAATAGAAATATGACATTAAACCTTTTATTACCCAGTTTGCCACTGACATCAGGGAAGCTGGAAGAGTTGGGTACAGCACCAGAGAATGACACTTCTGTGAATGCACCATATTCTGGGGCAGCTGCAAGCTGTAATTCACAGTAGGGGATCCCAGAAAGCTTGGGCTTCTCCACACTGAGGATTCCAGCCCCCAGCTGCCTAGTTGTACCTTGCTTGCAACCAAAAATATATCCTAGCTTCACGTTACTTTTTTTAATCATTTAAGAAATATTTTAAACAAAGTGCTCCCCTGTATTTTGATTACATGCCAGGTAAAACTACGCAGCTGGGGGTTAGTGGCATCTCATACCTGCCTGCTCTACCTGTGCTGGTGACTAGAGATGAGCAAACCTTAAGAAATTCGGAATTGGTTCAGTTTGCCAATCACTAGCTATCTTGTAAGAGCGCGATATTTCAGCAGTATCATGAGACAATGCAGGTGAGGCCCGTGATATCAGAGAGTGCAGTGCAGTTTTAACTTGCAGTATAGTCCTTGTGTGAACCCTCAAGTCTGTAGTGCAGTAATATTTGTGATGGCACCACTTGTCACACTCTCACGCACGCCTTTGTGCCTGCTTTCACAGCATATACAGGATCCTTTTGTGTACTTACCCACCATATTGTTGTAAGCCCCGTGCCCACAGTATGATGTTTCATGCTTTATGAAGCAAATTTTTTGAATTTGCAGCAAAATCTGCATGTCTAACCTAAAGCCAGCAAAGTCTGAAGTGTTCTGCCAGTGTGTTTTTTTCTTGCAGATTTGGTCAGATTATGGGGCAGAAAAAAGAAATCAGAACAACATGGGCAAGGAAATAAAAAAAAAGCAACGTGGGCACAGCTCCTCTAATATGCATGGACTTTGCTAACCTCAGAATAGACCTCAGGATAGACATGCAGATTTTGATGCAGATTCTCAAAACCTGCATAAAAAAAGCATCAAACAACCCACCGTGGTCAACAGGCCTAAGATGGTAAAGGGAGAGCTGCAGTTGTGTTGAAAGAGCTAGAGAATTCATCTTGCAACTTCCACAGAGACTTCTAGGGCAGGTGGCCCACTACAGTCTTCAAGGTCTGAAAACAGTGAAAGTTTTCATGATTTCCTTGGCATATCACAAGTGCTAACTTCATCACTTGCAGAATTGATGATTCCAGCACCTTGTGCATGATAAGTAACAATCGAACCATGCACTGATTGCACCCATTGAGGACTTGCACTGTTATACTGGAGTGTGTGTATGTCTTACATTTCAATACCTCAATCTGTCAGCTGGAGGCCAGCGGCATGGTCACCAGTCTCTGTAAGGCAGTATAAATCACCAATTTGCAGAAACAGTCCAAGACACAAGGAGTGAATACAAAAACTTTACTGTAAACAGACTATAAGTCTCAACACACATAAATAAATAATATTTAATATAGAGTCATTACAAGCAGTGATCTATTTCAAGTGTTTATTTCTGTTAACATTGATGATTATAACTTACAGCCATTGAAAACGCAAAGGTCATCATCTCAGAAAATTAAAGTAAAGGCCACTTCACACACACAGATATCTGAGTACAATATCTGAACAGATCTCTGGTTGCAGTGAAATCATGGATACATTGCTCCATGTTGTACACAGCCACAAAATGGAGCAATGTATCCATGATTTCACTGCAACCAGAGATCTGTTCAGATATTGGACTCAGATATCTGTGTGTGTGAAGTGGCCTTAAGGAGGATGAAATGTCTGAGAGATAAAATATTACTTAAATATGTATCAGAGGGTCACCTTGTGTGGTTATGAGAGTCACAACCACTTATAAAAGCACATCACAACTGCTGTAGTCCTAGGATGGTGCATATAGATTGGAAGAATGAGGGGTAAAAACTCTGCTGCCATGTTCCACAAGACATCAAAGGGTGAATATAATACTGTATTATTAGTTAACACATTTCATGGCTCCCTGGCCCCTTCCTCAGGACAAATAACTATCATATTGCTAATGTTTCAGGGCATTTCAGGGAGCCCTAAAATGAGTTGACTAATAAATCAATATATTGATTCACCCTTTTGATGGCTCATGGAATATGGCAGTGAGGTTTTAACCCTTGAACCTCCCTATTTAAATTTTTTAAGAAAATGACTTTTGATAAAAGAAACCAGCACAGTAATAATCAGTAACGTCCCTTGAAGACAGTGAAGTTCCTCCAAGCAGACGGAGGGTTAAATATCTCCTCTGGCTTCAGAATTAAATCTTCCTCTCAGCACATGGAGGGTTAAATATCTCCTCTGGCTTCAGAATTAAATCTTCCTCTCAAGCAGGATTTTACCTGATGAAGGCTAATTTTATGTATAGCCGAAACGCGTTGTGTTATGTATAATAAATCGGAATTTCCTTGAAATAATCGGAGTAATTAATGAACCATTTGGAAGTGCTCCTTGACAAACTGGAAATCCTTCTCTACACAGCAGAGTAATAATATAACTCATGGTAAAATAAAAATGAATGACTGGTGCAAAGTTCATTTCAAAAGGTACTATTCTATTCAGAGGTAACATCTATTTGTATGCAGTGCAGGGGACACTAACTCAAGGTGGAGGATCTCAGAGCATAATACACTTCTCTTCACAGTACTTCTATACAGTGGCTGTATCACGACCTGCCTACACAGATTCTAGCACAAGCATATAATTTTTACTGCGACTCTCACCGGAATTAGCTGGGCAAGAGGAGTAGTTTTAAGAAGAGAACAGGAGCCAACCAGTGTCTTATCTCTCTGGAGTCTGGTAAATGTCTGCCCATCTTTCCTTCATCCAGGAGAAGTAGACTCTTAAAATGGTGGAAAGTCCATGAAGGGCAGAGTCCATTAAGGGCTTTGAATTGTAGCCTAAAGACCACATACATGCCTACTCATCCAGCAGAGTGAAGCTCAAATGGCACAAAATGTGTCAAGGGGAAATGTAACATTAACAAAAAAACAAGCCTCGGCCAAGGAAGAACTGAAAAAAACGTCCTTCATTGGACAAAATGGCAAAAAAGGGATGGGTCATCGACCAAACACAAGATGCTTTTATTAGGAAATCCTGAGCAATCCGGTTACTGGATAGTTTGCTCATCCCTGCTACCGCAACAATTAATCTGGATATCTATTTGAATGTACAGCCAGTTGAAGTAGAAACTGTGTCAGTAAAACCCTGCCACCCTGTGCCCAGTCGTGGTCATGAACTCTGCGGCCAAAATCATTGCACACCTGGGGAGAAGCCATTAAAGCATAGGAGTGGTATCAGTCTTGTGGATAAATTTATATACACGTAAATGTATATATATATATATATATATATATAAATTTAGATATATGTGTGTTTTTAACTGTATCTTATACACTGTGACAATTAATAAGTGGTAGGAGATATATTACATTATTTTGTTTTTGTTTTATCTTTATATCTCTTATACTCTTCTGGTTCTAAGAAGTATTACTGCAAAATGTGTCTGTCAATAGACTCATATGGATGTCTCAGGATTATATCTTCAACTAAATCCCATTCAAATTATAGATAGATAAGTGGAAATTGAGCAGCAGGTCTACTCTTGACAAAAATGTAATGAATGGTATTTGACCTGTAGAAAATTAGTCTTACAGGTTTAACCTTTGACCTTTCAGACATTAGATGGACTTCTTCACTAATTGCATATTGATTGCTGAACTGATTCAATCATGTTGACAATTATTCCTTTTCATCTTCTTCCTGTAACCCTTTTATTTTCATTAGGAACCAATAATAAAAATATTAAGACTTGATGAAAAGTTTGATGTTTAAAACATCTGCAATACAATATCTTGGCTTAGTTTTAATTATATATTGATTTATCCAAAAAGATAAACAATTGTTTGATAATAATCTATTATGCAACACCCATCTACATTCTAAACAACGCAGTGCACTCTCATATCTCTCACCTCCTGATCATAATCGATCAGCTTTTTTAAAGTCATTTTATGATGTTTTTTTAAAAACCATAATTAATAATAAAATTATACATTTTATTACTGATTGTATTCAATACCTTTGTAGGTTTGTAATTCAATATATTTATGATCAGTTATTTCTTATTTGTCCTTGGCTTTTGCCTTTTAACCATTTTTCATAGCCTGACAAATATGCATACTAATAAAGATAATTTCATTTATGGAATTTTCCTTAATGGAATACAAAGAATTTTTGTTTGCAAAGTAATAGCAATTGTTGCCCTGTCTGCCCATTCTTGCACATGGACCTAAACTTGAACAAGAAGCAACCAGGGAAACTAATCCCAGTATACATTCCGACAAAAGCCTTAAGTTACACTAAACATGATTGCGAACACCTTACCAAAGAAAAGACACATTTACAAAAAACATCACAAAACAACAAGCCATCATTTTCTAACCCCAGGCCCCAACAGAAATGGAGACTTGTGTGGTGATCATGTATACAGGCCATGGAGGTTGAGGGAATTACTTATTACACAGCAGAATGGAGAATCGTCAGATCTAAAGGATTCAAATTTCGTCTTTATTTATTAATTTCAATTAAAATAGCAACATACATGAGGAGTGGCCATCCTGACGCATTTCAAACATAGTTGCATTCTTAGTCGTAGGATCCATAGCCATTGTCTACAACTAAGGATGCACCTGCATTTGAAACATGTCAGGATGGCCACTCCTCATGTATGTTGCTGCTTTCATTTCAATTTAAAGGGAACCTGTCACCTAATTTTAAGCCCCTACACTATCTCTAGCTGTCCCTACACCTTCCTAGCAGCTCCCTATCTCTCCCTTTCTTATCTAAAGTCTCCCTATGAAAGAAGTGTAAAATAAGATAAAACTTACTGCAGTCCCCGTAGTTAGGGGACTGGGTAGGCGTGGCCACGCTTCCACAGCACTCCTCCATGTTGTAATGCACGCCCCGCTGGGCGGCATTATTCAGGGCCCTCTCTGCCCCCATGTCTTTGTAATCTGCCGCCATGTTTGTAGTTCTAAGCACCGGCCGGACGTCACTTCCGGCGCGGTGCATTATGGGGCCGGTCACGTGATCGGCCCCAAGTGCATTATGGGGCCGATCACGTGATCGGCCCGGCTCCGCGCATGCGCAATGCGCTTACTGAAGCCAGGCCGGTCACGTGATCGGCCCCATAATGCACTAGGGCCGATCACGTGACCGGCCCCATAATGCACCGCGCCGGAAGTGACGTCCGGCCGGTGCTTAGAACTACAAACATGGCGGCAGATTATAAAGACATGGGGGCAGAGAGGGCCCTGAATAATGCCGCCCAGCGGGGCGTGCATTACAACATGGAGGAGTGCTGTGGAAGCGTGGCCACGCCTACCCAGTCCCCTAACTACGGGGACTGCAGTAAGTTTTATCTTATTTTACACTTCTTTCATAGGGAGACTTTAGATAAGAAAGGGAGAGATAGGGAGCTGCTAGGAAGGTGTAGGGACAGCTAGAGATAGTGTAGGGGCTTAAAATTAGGTGACAGGTTCCCTTTAATAAATAAAGAAAAAATGTAATTCTGTGTATGTGCCGATTCTCTTTTCTGCTGTCCAATTCAAATCTACGAGTGAACTTCTAACTATTGAGCACTCCCATACCACAGCTGTTCCTCAGTTGGTTTGCACATATGAGCACTCTTTCCTCCTCTGACTATTTCCTATATTACTTGTTGTTTTCTTTGAAACAATTGTAGGTGGTGATTCAAGGTGTTGCACTCACAGCAGCACCTGCATTTCTGCAGCAGGGAGGCTGACAGCTTTGGTGTAATCACCCTTCTAGAGGCCCCTTGGTGTATGTCCATGCTCTGGCTTCTGCATCCTGCCCTCAGGACATGCGTTGGCATTGCAGTACTTCTAGGTATGCGCTTATGACGTGTGCTACAATCCCCTTTTTCTTAAAGGGCCAGGGTGCCTCACCTATGGCTGAGAAGCACATAGTATTTAAGGAACATTCTCCCTAAAGTAGGTGCCTGAGCAATGCAATCTATAACCTAGGGACACATTGCTAGTTCTCAGATCCTTGGTTTCACTGTAGGTCTCACTGCACCTATGCCTGTATTCCCGTACCTTTTCCTGTTTAACCATACATGTGTCAGTTACCTGTTCCTAATTAGAAAAAATCTGTGGCTCTCAACTCTGTCAGTATGCACAGGTGCAGCGCCAAACACAATACATTATAACAGAAAAACGGCGGCACTCTGCCAAGACTTAATAAGAAATAGAACAAAAAGGAAAAAAAAGTTGAAAAAATGAGACACCTTGCTAAGAGTCTCATTTTTTACATTTTTTTTCCTTAGCTAAAATTTTGCTCTATTTTCTATTATGTCTTAGTAGAGTGCCATTGTTTTTCTGTTGCAAGTTACGGTTCCTGTCTCGGCTACCCTGTGTCTCCCTTCTAGTATTTTGACAGAACCTGCTGCATCTGCCAGTTCTTCTGTGCTATTGTACATTCCTCTCCAGCCAGTACCAGCTGTGACGCCATTCCACCAGCACTTGTCTGCACCTGCTTGCATCTGTCATCCGGCTGCACCTTCCATACCTGTGACTGTCTGTGTCCTTACCCCTGGAGCCACCTGTCGTAGCTCCAGTCTTCCGGGGTCATCAGGATTCTACTTGCAGCACAACATTCTTAACTTTAAAGGTTATGGTGAAAACCTGCTGAGAAACTGTTGTCAAGTCTCTCTAGGTTTTCTGTGTACTGTTACCCAGTAGGTCAACTCCCCTTTCGCACCATTGGGCCTTACACTATGTCTATCTTTAGTTCTTCACATGCGGCTCTTGGACAAATCTTTGGATAATTCTTTTCACTCCTCTATCTGAAATCTTGCACCTTATCTAGCACCTGATCATTGTCAGGGTATGGTGAAATTATGTTCTTTCCAATTCTGGATTAAAGCCCCAAAAGTTCTCACTGGAACCTTTGGTAGATTAGATATTTTTCTGTACCCAATGTCTTCAGTAAGTTTTGCAACAATAAGGTTGTAAAGTTTTTGGACAGCTCACTGCTTTTATCCATCATAAGATGTTTCTGTGTGATATGGTGGAAATATGACTCCATTAGTTGAACCAGTTGACCTCTTTTTCACTAAGTGGCAGAATTTCATTTTAACTACTGATAGATTTGAGCTGGTGTCAAGACGTTTGCACCTCTATTTATGCATATGATCAATATTTATTCACTGTGTCATTCCTAATTAATACACATGACTTATTTATGATTATCTATGGTTTGATTTCTTTCATGGAATTGGTAATTACCGACATCAGGTGAGACATTATTGTCAACAGCACCAATTGGTGAATGTATATATAAAAAGGCTTTTAAATGTACCGGAAAAAAGCAGGGTTATGGAGCTGCTTACATATTGTTTACAGGACTTTGGACAATTTTCCAAATAAAGAGATCTTAAAGTTGGAGTTGCTGGGCAAAATCGTTTAAAAAAAATAAAATTTCATTAATCCTTAATTCACCATCAAACAAGAACTGATAAAAGATTTTGCAGGACCTTGGTTTAGCCTCCTTGTCAGTGATCTTTTCCAATGGACCAAAGTATTATAAACCTCCTACTATCTGTTAAATGCACTCTTCTGATTGGTAGGTTACGACAACCTCATGCAAAATAAGGATGTCACAGGGTCTACTTATCTGACAAAGCAAAAAGGAATTTTGCGGGTTGCAAAAAGTTCACAATATTTTGGTTCAGTAGTTACTAGGGATGAGCGAGTCTACTCACTAGGACTCGTTACTCGGCGAGAAGTAAGGGACTCGCAGGACTCAGTACTCTGCAAGTTTCCCAGCGATTACTCGCACAGTAACGAGTCCAATGCAAGTCAATGGCAATCCTAGTTTTGTCAGAGTTTACTTTTTCTCACTCGCTAGACTCGCTATATCACATCGCTATGTAGCTTGAATCTCCCCAAATCGTTTAAAAAATCGCACCGCTTCACGGATACCCGCTGTCAGCAGCGAGTCTGAGCGAGTCTACGAATCCGAGTCCTGTATACTGTATTCAGGACTCGCGAATACAGAATCTGTTATGTTCCGACAAAGCTTCCGAGACAGCCTACAGGACCAACCTCATAGCTTAGCTTACTCACTCAGCTTTCCTAATAGCTGACGTCAGAGGCTTACATACAATGTATAGGCGGGCTTGCGGCAGGTACGGCAAGTGCGGTTTTGGCACTTGCGGCAGGTGCGGCCGCGAAAAAAACGCGGCTGACCACCGCGATTTCAAATAAACGCTAGTGTGAAAGTACCCTTAGCTGAGGTACTATTTCTTATTTTTTTGCACCTGATAGATTTTGGGTCATAATAACCCCTTCAGCTTTATTTTCTCTGTGGCAGACCAGTGCGTTGCTGCTCTCCTATCTGCAAATAAGACAAACACATGCGAGTTTGGCCTCGGACACAGCAGCAAAAAACTGTTGCGAGTGGGGGTTCCAAAACGGCAATGCGAGCGATTTGTAAATCGCACATTACTCGCTATTACTCGCTTCCCCATTCATTAACATTGGACTCGCTAGACTCGCAACGAGTAGCGAGTCCCGGGCTCGGACTCGCTAGAGTCAAGCGATTCCGAGTAATTTAGGACTCGCCCATCACTAGTAGTTACAGAATACTAACGAAAGGGTCCATCCGGACATAGTAATTTTTTGCTGAGAGCATGGGTGATTACAAAATCTGTGTGCGTTACCAAAGCTGTGTTTTTTACATACAAGTAATGCCCAAATCCTTCATTGTCTCCTAACAAGGCTATGCTTGGCCTCATAGCAGTGACTGTCAAATCTTTCAGTTCCTCCTAAAAAGGTTTTTTTGGGCCTAATAACAATGATTGCCAAATCCTTCCCTTTCCTAAAAAGGCTGTGTTTGGTCTCAAAACAGTGATTGCAAAATGTTTTAATTTCCTCTAAAAATACTGTGTTCGGCCACAAAAAATATTGCATATTGAAAGAAAACTGGATATCAGAGAATACGGTTCAATCCCTTATACTTAAGGGAAAGTGAGCATGTTAGAAAAAATCTGAGTGACATATCCCAGTAATCTAATCAATGTATTTTACTATACTCCCAGTCTGAGGTGTAATAGTCCTTCACATATATTCAATCGTGATACAACCCATTTGCGACATATCATCACCCATACTCCTGTAATAGGTAGAATTTTGCACAATATTCTGTTTAAATTACAGATATACTCTCATATTAAGTACTCTGATCTTTCCCATAAACTCAGTAACACATCATATCAGGGGCAGCATGGTGGCTCAAGTGGTTAGCACTGCAGCCTTTGCAGCAGTGGGGTCTTGAGGTCCTTGGTTCAATTCCCACCAAGGACACCAAAGGACAACATCTGTAAGGAGTTTATATGTTCTCCCTGTGTTTGCATGAGTTTTCCTCTGGGCACTCCGGTTTCCTCCCACATTGTAAAGACATACTGATAGGATATTTAGATTGTGAGCTCCAAGAGAGACAGCATTACTCATGTATATAAAATGCTATGAAATAAATAGTGCTATATAAATGAATAAATATTATATTAAATATATCATCAACCATGCTTTTGTGACGTATAAAGTATTGCATCACACTGTTCAAATAAAAGTGGCAGACTGGGTAGACTATGTAACGCTTTACTTTTTCTATGCCGCAGAAGCGAAACAGAGATATCTCCCTGATGTACCATTGAAAAGTGTCTGGAGACTGAGGAAACATTAACCATTAGCTCTCCAACTGAATCCAAAAGATGTCTGCGTATTCTTCGCTTGAGTGGACCTTACAACTAGCACATTCAATGAGGTATATCACTCCATTTGTGTTACAATTAGTAAAACCATCTATGTCATAGGATATGTTGGTAATGTGTGATGTCAAATTGCTGCATTTAGTTGCATGATTGTAACTAACACATTTTTTTGGCTGCACTTGAAAAAACAAGTGACACTGGAACCAACTTTGGTTGTTGTGAGTGTTATCCCTGGAAAAAAAAACTAGGACAGAAACTAGAACCTAATGTGGGAGCTTTACTGGATGAAAAGCGAACCACGTTGTTATCCATTAGTTGTTTAAGTTTTAGACCTTGATCCAATATCGGTAAATATTTTATTTTTATAATTTTCAACACTTTTCTACTGCCAACACTGTATTATGTGGTGAAATTGATGAAGTTTTTATTTTTGTGGCATTGGAAATTTTGTTTTCCAGTAATATGCGTCTACTTAGTGCTATTTTTTTCTGTAGCTTTTTTCAGGGAGATGTCAGAGTAACCTCTATCATGTAAATCATTGTATTTTTTTGTAACTTCTTCATCTAGACACGAAGGGTCAGAGCAGTTCCTTTTAATCCTAATAAGTTCTCCCATTGGTATATTTCACGTGACATGTTTGGAATGGCAGGAATTAGGTTTCAGGATGGAACTAATGTCTGACTCTTTTTTTATGGGAGTATCTTGACATCCGGTGACCCACTGCTGGTGTGGAGAGTGACATTTAAAAAAATAATCTGATTTTTATCAATACAGTGTGTAAATTTCAAATTAGATTGATTGAATTAAATTAAATTGATTGAAACTCCATAAACACATCAACTTCTTCTTTGTCACCTGTCCACACCAGCAGGAGGTCATCAATATATCTTCCAAACCAGATCAGATATGTTAGATAAGGATTAGTTTCAGAAAACAGTACATTTTCCTCCCAAAAAGCCATATTAATGTTTGCAAGGGAGGGTGAAAATTTTCCCCAAATGCTCACACCTTGTTTTTGGATATAAAATACATTGCTTAAAACAAAATAATTTCTGTTCAGGAATAATTTCACAGTGTCCACAATATATTCCATGAGAACTGTGTTTCAATAGGAAAGATCTTAATGATATGATGCTGATCTCAAATGTAATACAAGGATAAAGACCTACAACATCAGCTGTAATCCAGTTGAAATTGCCATTCCACAAAAACTTTAGAGGTAATATATGATTGGAACTGTTTTTGGGAGACAAATATGTTACTACTAGCTGTGAGCCCGATGCAAATGCATCGGGTGTCTAGAATATTTTTTTTTTTTTTTAGATTTTCAAATAATAATCCAATATAGTAGATAGGAATTTTTTATTTTATTATTTATTTTGTTTTGTTTTTTTACTATTTTTATTATTATTAAATGTATTTATTATTTGTTATTTTATGAAAATTTATTTGTATTAAAATTATTTTATTTTATTTAAAAACCGCATCTGCGGCGCATTTGCGGTAATCCCCATAGAAAGTATAGGGGACTTGCGGCAGGTGCGGCAAAACCGCACTTGCCACACCTGCCGCAAGTCCCCCTATACTTTCTAAGGGGATTACCGCAACCGCGCCGCAAGTGCTCGCACTCAGCCAGCGACTCGCAATGCGGCGTGGCCATTGCTCGCGCGTGGTGACGTCACAGCGTGACATAGCCACGGCGTTTTCGGGTCCGACACAAAAATGCCTACGGCAATTATATAGTAGATAGCTACTTTTTGGGGGAGTCCAATACTTTTTTTGGGGGGTCCAATACTTTTTGGGGGGGTCCAATACTTTTTGGGGCGCGTTCAATACTTATTGGGGTGTGTTCAATACTTTTTTGGGCGCGTTCAATACTTATTGTGACGCGTTCAATACTTATTGGGGTGTGTTCAATACTTTTTTGGGGCGCGTTCAATACTTTTTGGGTGCCTTCAATACTTATTGGGGTGCGTTCAATACTTTTTGGGGCGCGTTCAATACTTATTGGGGTGCGTTCAATACTTTTTGGGGCGCGTTCAATACTTATTGGGTGTGTTCAATACTTTTTGGAGTGCTTTGCGGGGCTAAACCTGAATGGTGCACAGAGGGTTAATCACATGAGTGAAGATGTGCTGATTGACTCACTGGGTTGCAGCTGGGAGTGAGTAGGCTGGAACCTGCCAGGTGTCTGAGTGAGGAGAGGACGATTCAGAAGTTCAGAGCACTGGCATGTGAAGAGGTGCTGGAAGTGATCCGTCCTCAGTGGGTAAGTGATGGGAGCCTACCAGCTGATGTGTGCATGGCAGCCAGTGTCCAAGGGCCAGGCGGTCACAGCTGACTTTGGGACATTGAGGGGGGGGGGGCTGTGCGGCCATTGAGGGGGGAGGGGGGGGTATGTGCGGCCATTGAGGGGGGGAAGGGGGGTCTGTGCGGCCAGTAGTAGTATGATTGATGATGATCTGTGATAGCGACTCGCAATGCTTGCACTACCCAGCGACTCGCAATAGATCCCCATTGAACGTATAGGGGGAGTTGCGGCAGCTGAGGTAGCGACTCGCAATGGCCTCGGGGCCATTGCTTGATGATGATGATGATGATGATGATGATGATGATGATGATGATGATGATGATCCCCTTCATCCCCTTCATCCCCTTAGAAGGTATAGGGAGATATACTGTGGTAGCGACTCGCGAGGCTCGGCACAAAGCTAGCGAGTTCCCGCTGAGGCTAGCGAGTCGCTACCTGACCGGGAAATCGCTAGCTTTGTGGCCGAGCCTCTGGTTCTATTTTCGGCCAGCGACTCGCAATGGCCGCTTCGCGGCCATTGCTCGTACGTGGTGACGTCAGCGACTCGCAATGGCCGCTACGCGGCCAATGCTTCGGCGTGCTGACGTCACAGAGTGTGACATATCCACGGCACGTTGTCGGGGTCCGACACGAAAACGTCTTAGACAATTATAGAGTAGATATATTAGGAAACATATATAGAATATTATATGCTTTACAAAAACTAACATCTCTTTTTATAGATCCATATTGCTTAAAGTAGATTTTGAAGATTTTGTTACATCACCTCCATATACAACATGTAACCTGACATACTTAAGGGTTAATGTGTCTTGATGACGTATAGAAAAAAACACACAGCTGTCTGTGAACTTTTAATTGATTCCACAGAAGGACTGGTTACACAGCCTTTATATACCATTTATATGGCCTTGCTCTTTGGATCATGATTAATGTTATGGTATTAGCCGAAACGCGCTGCTCTTAACTGTCCTATAAACAACTGACCTGATTGCTGCACATTGCGTGTTATTTTTTTTTTTTAAATAATTTTTTTCGGATTTCCAAATAAAATGAAGTTTCATATATTTTCATCCACGTGCTGCCGTTTTTCCCTCTCGCTGGATTTACTGTTTATGGATTATATGAATGGCGGCTGCCTAGCCGTGACCCGGGCTTTGAAGGGGATCTCTGAAGAAGGATGCTAATGCTGAGCTATTTATTTAATTTTTAATAAGCTCCTTCTTTTCTGTTTCCTGAATTTAGCAGGGCTCATTGAGCACGATGCCTGTTTGGGTCATTCATCCAGCTGTTACTAATCAACTTTTAACCTTCAAATGCTAGGTCACGCTCTATTCTAGACCCTGTGCCATGCATGCAAGCTGTGCTATTATAACAATTTTGTCAATTGATGCCAGTTTCATGGTATCTGGCCCCAATTTTTGAAATGTGATGACTCTTCTTGGGGTCTCCTTCTTGGCTGTTTCCTGTTTTTAGCAGGGCTCTCGGTGCACAATGCCTACATGTGTCACTCATCAACCTGTTACTAAATCAATGTTTAACCTTCAGATGCTATACCAGGCCCTCTTCCAGACTCTTATCATGCATGCAGGCTGCACCATTTTACAATTTTAATTCTGGGTTTACTGATGCCACTTTCATGGTGGCTAGCCATATATTTTTTTTAATGTGGAGTCTCTTCTTGGGGTGTCTTTGTTTGTGTGTTTTGTGAATTTAGAAGGGCTCTCTGAGTACCAAACATACACATGTCACTGACCCACCTAAATCCTTCTTCCTGTAGTAGTCCGTGAAGCTGATACTTGTGCCACCTGGGTGTGGTGAAGCATAAAATTTATTTGAGCGGTTGCATGAGGTATAAGGGCCCTTAGCTCAACAATCCTACACCTGTCATTCACCCCCCTGTTCCTGATCAATGTTTAACCTTGAAATGCTAGGTTTATGCCCTGTTCCAGACCCTTTGCCATGCATGCAGGCTGCACCATTTACAATTCTTAGTCTAGGTCAATTGATGCCACTTTCATGGTGTCTTTCAAATTTTTTGAAATGTAGAAACTCTTCTTGGGTTGTCTTTGTTGTGTGTTTCATGAAATAAGGAGGGCTCTCTGAGCATGATACCTACATGTGTCACTCATCCCCCTGTTATTAATGAATATTTAACTTTAAAATGTTAAGCCAGGCCCTGTTGCAGACTCAGTGCCATACATGCAAGCTGCATCATTATGCAAATTGTATTCTGGGTCACTTGATGCCACTTTGGTGGTATCTGGCCCTATTTTTTTGAAATGTGGAAACTCCTATTGGGGTGTCTTTGTTGGTTGTGTGCTTTGTAAATTTAGCAGGGCGTTTTGAGCAAGATGCCTAAACCTGCCACTCATCTTTCTGTTCCTGATCAATGTTGAAGCTTGAAAAAGTGGACCAGGCCTTTTCCCATACATCCATAATGCACAATGATAAAAATGTCAACTCTCAGGAATAGGTGGCATTTTTTCTGGTGTCTGTCCTAAAATTGAGATTTGATTTTTTGGCAGCTTTTGAGACCCTTTAAAGATTTTTTCTATGCCCTTGATTTTGCCTCCTATTGATTTCAATGGGATTCCAAAATTTGATGAATAGTTCGATGAACATATGCCAATTCGGTGAGACAAACCAAACCCAAACTTCCAAAGGTTTGCTCATCTCTAATGCTGAAGGAGAGCATGATCCTTTCTCTTCAGAAGCTGAGTCGCAGAGCAGTATTCTAACATGATAACAACACACATTTCCAAGAAATGGCCTTGCTCAAAAAACTGATGGTAAAGGTGCTGGACTAGCAAAGCAGGTCTCCAAAACGAAACCCTATTGAGAACCTGTGGGCATCCTCAAATGGAAGGTAAACAAAAATAAGGCCTCTAACATTCACCATTGCTGTGATGTTGTTATTGAGGAGTGGAAGAAAATTCCAGTGGCAACCTGTGAATCTCTAGTGAACTCCATGTCCAAGGGAGTTAAAAAAGCTTAAAAACAATGGTGGCTACACAAAATATTGACAATTTGGGCATAATTGACATTTTAACTTAGGTGTGTTCTCACTTTTGTTACTACAGATTTAGACATTAATGGCTGTATGTTGAGTTATTTAATGGGACACACCAAATTTACTCAGATACACAAACTAAACACAGACTATTTTACATTGTATCAACCTGTCGTATATTCAGTATTGTCCCATGAAAAGATATATGAAAACATTGACAAAAATAGGAAGGATTTACTCACTTTTGTGATATACTGTAAGTGAAATAGAGTTAGAAAGTAAAATCAGGCTGTATGAATAAGTGTATTTTCAGTTATGCGCTCTTTAAATACCTATGATACACATTTTATGAGGTTCAAGCAAGCAAAAAACCTTTTAGCCTCTGTGAGAGAATAGACTCCATTTTGTGGTGTATAGCATCCATCTTGTCTTATAACTTCTAATGTCATAGTGATCAAATACCACTGATGGGCTGGAAGTTTTACATTTCTGTTCACACCCCTATTATTCTTATTGGATAACGTTGGAGCCAACCTTTTCTTTGTCTACTACCCAATTTAAACTACTCACATATGCTAATAAAGCAGAAGTCTCTGAGTGCCCCACACACATGGTTGTACTGAATTAATTTCCTTGAGTTCTTGAAACATATTTTAGAATCTGGAACGATAGGTATGAATGGGTTAAATGTAGCACTGCCGATTGGGTGACGAGATTGCAGGAAAAGGCTCCGATAATGGTCACAACAAGATTTATTGGTTAACATGTTTAATGGGCGGCTGCTCACTTCCTCTGGACACAGACTCTGAAAAAGATTATGTGTCATGAGTAAGTGGACAGGCGCCCCTGAAACACATTGACCAATGAATCTTGTTGTGACCATTACCTGAGCCTTTTCCTGGAATCTCATCACCTGATCTGCAGCGCAACATTTAACCCATTTTTACCTGTCATTCCGGATTCTGATACCTGTGGGTTTCATGTAGCATACCAATCAATGCCTCGACAGTGGTTGTGACTCTCGCAACCCACCCAGGTTAGTGGTTCCCTGACCATTCATTATCACTCAGATAAGACCCTATATGCGCTCATCTACTCCTTTTAGCTCTAGAAACATATTTAAATATTTTTTGAGCACAGAAGGCATAGAAGAGAGTGAATTTTGCTCAAACATGTTTTCAGGTTTTTAATGTTAAGTGAATTCAAAAACATTTCTTCCGAGAAGTGTTATTTACTCTGTGTAATTTTATGACAAAAGTAAAGATATTTTACTAAATAGATTTATGTGTCTTGTAGATGAGTGTTAATGTTAATTATTTTGCAGTAAAATATATTTTATAAGGCTGTTTCCAAATGAGATTTTTATGAGAAAACAATAAGATAAGTCATAAAAGTCTAATCAGGGGGAGTCTAATTGATTTAACTCCAATAATCCTGCAACTTTGGGCAATTTCAAATGAGATGCAATGTACTGCAATATCTTTTTTATGGCATTGCAGCACATTGAATATTTTATAATAAGGTAAAACTTCAGAGCTATAGTTAAAGACAGAAATTATTCGTTTTTGTAAGCACTAGGTCTTGTGGTTTCTATAACTGGTTTCCAATGAGTGAGCTAATGGGGGGAGGTAAATGAATTTTGACTTTTGGTATTTTTTGTATTTCTATTTTGAAATGTGTACGGTACTTTTTTCAGTAAAAATATAAAGACAAAACAAAAAAACGTGAAAAAATCTGTAATCAAATCAAAATGTATTTTTACCACTCCCTTTATAAGGCTAGGGTCACACTTGCAGTTTTTTCATGCTTTTTTGGAGACCTGCGTTTTTAAAAACGTCTGTAAAAGTGCACCCATAGGCCCCCATGCAAAAAACGCATGCCCCAATAGCAAAAATGCATGCCCCAATAGCAAAAACGCATGACTAAAGTGCCATGCGGTTTTGGCATGCGTTTTTGCACTTATGTGAGGAGCTGCCATCAAAAACGCATGCAAAAACACATGCAAACATTAGTACCATTTAGTATCATCCAAAAACGCATGCGTTTTCCATAGGGGCCCATGTTAAAAAACGCATGCGTTTTCTAAAAAACGCATGCGTTTTTAAAACAGCACCAAGAAAAAAGTTCATGAACTTTTTTGGGTGCTGATTCAAAAACGCATGGAAAAACGCATGGGTGCCTAAAGGCACCTAAATAAATGCATGCAGAAATGAAATAAGCATGCAGAAACGCATGCTTATTTTTAAATACAAAAAGGGGTGGTTGGGGGAACAAGAGGCGCAATAGTGCCCTTATCACTAGACACTAAATTGTAAACTCAGTGAGCAACAGGGGTTCACTCACCTGATCCAGTTGTGTCACCCACAACTGGTTTGAAGACGTGTTAGGAATAATATCCTGATGGCTGCTGCTGGACCTTCACCGACCACTCAGACGTGGAGAAGCATCAGATTACTTGGGAAAGGTGTTTTGCGATCCGCGCTGCCAGACTGACTCGCATCAAAGAAGACACTTGTAGATGAAGTGTTGATCAAATTCTTCCTTTATTCACCGACGTGTTTCGGTGCCCACCTGGCACCTTCATCAGGGTTACCTCCACCCCACCAAACAGCTCTTATTTATAGTAACATTCATAGACATGATTAGTGGGTGTTGTCTCATATATGACGTCAAAACCGTCATCAAACCGGGAGGATCCTTAATTTTGGCGCAATTATTATACAAGATCCACAATTTACATATAAATGTGACTGTAACATATCTCAGACAATCTAAAAAACCAGTTCACAAAGACAATTAAAAAACTAAACAAAATTCCAAGCGGAAAAGGCTGTAAATTCCCTTAGGACAATGTGCTGGGGACGTAAAAAAAAAATATTTTAAACCAAAGCCTATCCTCCTTGGGGATAGAACCCAAAAAACTAAAAATGAAATATGGCTAAAAAATATATTATGAGTACTTTTTATTAGTATGAATAAAATTAAAGATAAAAAATAATAAATAATAAAAATGTCTATCATATATAAAATGATATTTAAAAAATGTATTTAAGGAATAAAAGTATGCTAGAATAAAAAGTGAATATCAGTAAAGAATGGATTATTTTTTATCTTTAATTTTATTCATACTAATAAAAAGTACTCATAATATATTTTTTAGCCATATTTCATTTTTTAGTTTTCTTTCTTCTTTTACCCCTGGATTTGCTTTTGCCTGAAACAAAAGAATGGACACAAATTACATTTAGCCGTGACAGATCTTAATAATATAGCTCATTGTTCCTACAAACTGAAGGTGGCACAGGACATTAGTGAACACATATACTATTGGATATGAAACTATGGGTTCTATCCCCCAGGAGGATAGGCTTTGGTTTAAAAAAATTTTTTTTTACGTCCCCAGCACATTGTCCTAAGGGAATTTACAGCCTTTTCCGCTTGGAATTTTGTTTAGTTTTTTAATTGTCTTTGTGAACTGGTTTTTTAGATTGTCTGAGATATGTTACAGTCACATTTATATGTAAATTGTGGATCTTGTATAATAATTGCGCCAAAATTAAGGATCCTCCCGGTTTGATGACGGTTTTGACGTCATATATGAGACAACACCCACTAATCATGTCTATGAATGTTACTATAAATAAGAGCTGTTTGGTGGGGTGGAGGTAACCCTGATGAAGGTGCCAGGTGGGCACCGAAACGCGTCGGTGAATAAAGGAAGAATTTGATCAACACTTCATCTACAAGTGTCTTCTTTGATGCGAGTCAGTCTGGCAGCGCGGATCGCAAAACACCTTTCCCAAGTAATCTGATGCTTATTTTTAAGGCACTTAAAAAACTCATGCCAAACACCCTAGCCTAATACAGATCTAGAAAATATTACTTTAACTCATGTATCACAGATGTTGGGCTCACTTGGTTGGATGTATTCTCAAAGTTGCAAGTTATGATGGACATATGGATCCAGGGCATATGCATAGCAAACTGCAAGTCAACAAAAAAGTAAAACATAGGCTAGGGTCACACTTAGCATGAGTTTTTTGGTTCCTTAAAAAAAAGCATGCGTTTCTGAATGCTTTTTTTCATTTCTGCATGCGTTTTTTTAGGTGCCTTAAGCCACCCATGCATTTTTACATGCGTTTTTGAATCAGCACCCCAAAAAAGTTCATGAACTTTTTTTTGGTGCTGTTTTAAAAACGCATGTGTTTTTTTAACATGGGCCCTTATGGAAAATGCATGCGTTTTTGGATGGTACTAAATGATACTAATGTACCATACATTTTTGCATGCGTTTTTGAAGGCAGCTTCTCACATAAGTACAAAAACGCATGGCACTTTAGGCATGCATTTTTGCTACTAGGGCATGCGTTTTTTGCATGAGGGCCTATGGGTGCGTTTTTACATACGTTTTTAAAAACGCAGGTCTCCAAAAAAGCATGAAAAAACTGCAAGTGTGACCCTAGCCATAGATTGCAGACAAACAGGTGTGACAGAAGCTTCAAAACCAGGAAGGCAGATGAAGAAGATAATGGCAGGTCTGAAGCAGCATACTTATATAAGTGAAAGAATTCCTATACGTGACCAGTGTCTACTAGTTGCTATAGACTTTCACTGTAAAGAATGAATTAACCTGCAGAGAGCTAATAGATAGTTAGGCTGGCTTCACACTGCGGTCAGGTCAGGTCAGATCAGGTCAGGTTTTGTGTGCCAAAACCAGGAGTTGGCGTGGAACTGAGAGCCAGTGTCGCGTGCGTCAGCAGGGCTATATGGTGTGCGGCAACACGTATGGATGCAGCCATTGATGCCCATCTCCCCTGAAGAAGTACATGCTGTGTAAAGAAACGCGACGGGCGGCACGCATACATCACGGTGGTGACTTCCTTGGACCAATGGAACACTGAGTGTCATAAAGAAAAGGACACCTTCCAGTTGAAAGGTTCAGAGTGAATGTCAGACACCTAGGAACATCCACAGAATGGGTGAGATTGTTCCTATATACTGTATATCGCTAGAAGGGAGTTATTGCCACCAGACCGTTGTACCTAGCTAAGAGGGAGGTTATTGGTAAGGTGATACCCTAACTTTTTAAAAGGGCAGCAACCTGTTGTTTTCTTGGGTCATAAGATTCGACTAAGGTTGGCCCTCACTGTTTTGTTGCACTTGTTTTTACTAGGTTTTCAAGCCTTTTTAAGTCTGTACTGAGTAAAAGTTACGTTTTAGGTCTATTTTATTCACTACTATTACCATTATTTTGCTGAATTGTGCAAAACCAGGAGTGACTCCAAAACCTAGAACAGGTGTCAATCTTTCAATTATACTTTTTCTCTGCAAGTTCCTCTCCTGGTTTTGAAACACAAAACCTGACCTGACCTGAACTGACCTGACTGCAGTGTGAAGCCAGCCTTAGCCAGCAGGTATATGGGTTTATAGAAGTCACAGGCATTTGCAAAGACAAATTCATTGTAATGATCATTGTCTTAATTCTGGACTTGTGGAGCCATAGGTGTTAGATGAGGCGTCATGGTATTCTGAGGACGTAGTTGCAACAGAAGTTTCTGGATACTGACGCCAAGCAAACATATTGTTTAAATCGGCCTTCAAAGACCAATTGAGATGATACCACAAACACGCTAGGTGTGGAGAACAATAGAGGGTGGAGTCCTTATGGGATGAGACAGGCATCCGGCCCAACCCAGACAGGTGCATAAGAATAAAATTGGGATATCACAAAACATAAAAAGATATTTGTTATCTAACATTTACTTGTGCAATGTAGGTATCATTATCTTCTCACTTCACACACTAGGATCTCATTAACGATATCGTTGGAACATCATGGATTTGTGATCGTTCAAACGATATTATTTGTGCGTCATTGCATGTAAACAAACGATGTTGGAAGGATAAATCGTTGGATCGTTCAGCAAAAATTTGAGATCCTGACCTCAAATCTATCGTTCGTCGTCCAATTAACGTTCTGGGAAGCAGCAATATCGTTTTTGAACGATGTTGTTCATAATTCTCCTATTCTGCCGCTTTTTAACATCATTCAATCATTCTTCCCCAAGTAGCTGGCGCTTTGCCAAATTTAAGATCATAACGATATCCTTGCGTGTGACAATGCACTAATGATGTTGGAAGGATTGCTGTCACGTGACATAGCTAACGATCTCGTTCACCTATATCCTAGCATGTAACGGTACCTTGAGGCTTTATTCAGAAATGCGTGGATCATATGCTTGTTTTCTCTATGATTTTCACTAATCGAACACATGCACTATAAAGTATATGATGTTGTTAACATGTTTGTGTTGTGGTTTTTTTTTTGGAACCTGCATCCACAAAGAAACCAGGGGTCATGACAATTTTTTTTATGCGTTACAAATCAAAAATTACTCATGCAAGTTTAATGGTCTGTGATAGAGATGAGCAACCACCCCAGTGTTCGAATTTGATTCGATTAGTAGAATTTGCTGTGTGTTCGTCGAATGTTCATCGAATGTTCGTCGAACACCGTCGAACATGTCGAACACCATTGAAAATTAATGTAAAATATATTTTAATGTTAGTATCGGGTGGAGGGAGCAACTATAGGGAGGGGGGAGCGCAGCACCAGGAGCAGAGAGTAATAGACACAGGCGGGGAAGCCGGCGGTGAGAAGAGGACTTCACTGCTGGCTTTCCTGCTCTGTGCTGTGCTCTCCGTTCCCTGATGCCCCCTTCTCACTGGATCTGCTCCCCCCGCCCGGTCCTAACTTAGGATCAGGCGGGAAGGCAGCAAGGGGAGCGATGAGGGGGCAACGGGGAGCGCAGAACAGAGCAGAAAAGCCGGTGGTGAAGTCTCACCGCTGGTTTTCCTGCCGGATATTTCAAATGATCTGCTGATGCAGACACCTGTTCATTTGAAGAAGCCGCGGTGCTGTCAGAGGAAGGTTCATGTGAGTTCATGCAGTATGAACTCATATGAACTTTACCAACCCCTGGTGCTGCACTTGCTCAGCTACATCTCTCGTTGAGGTTCTCTATCAGAGATGTAGCTGAGCTAAAGAAGAAAATCTGATTGGACTACGTCGGACGGAAGAGGAATTTTTTAATAAAGATGGAGTCTCTAAGTGTATTTTTTGTTTTATTTCTAATAAAATATTTTTTTCTGTGCATTGTGTTTTTTTTTTTAAATTCACTACAAATTCATGGTGATCATGTCTAATATTGGCATGACCCTATGAATTTAAGGCTTAGGGCCTGCTGATAACACAAAGTTGGCCCTAACCCCTTTATTTCCCAGTGAGCCACAGCACCAAGGCCCTGGATGAGTTGGGTTCAGTCCCAGAAGAGGGCGCTTCTCTGAACACACTATTTTCTGGGGTGGCTGCTGACTGCAATTAGCAGCAGGGGGTGCCCAGAAAGTTTGAGCCTCCCTACGCTGCTGATTCCAGCCCCCAGCTGCCTAGTTGTACCTGGCTGGACATGGAAATAGCGTTAATCCCCACGCATTTTTTTTAATTATTTCATGAAATTCATGAAATAATAAAAAAAAAAAAAGGGCTTCCTTCTATTTCTGTTTTAAGGCAGGTACAAATAGGCACCTGGGGGTTGAAGGCAGCTCGTTCCTGCCTGCTATACCTGGCTGGACACAAAAATACAGAGAAGCCCACGTCAAACTTTTTGGAAAAATTAATAAAGAAATAAAAAAATACATTTAGGGACTGCATCTTTATTAACCCCTCGAGGCTGGAGCGCAGCAGCATTGTAAGGAGGGTTAACTCAGGTCACCTGAGGATAGCTTCGCCATATTTTTGTGTCCAGCCAGGTACAGCAGGCAGGAAGGGCTGCCTCCAAACCCCAGGTGCCTATTTGTACCTGCTTGGAAACAGAAATAGAAGGAAGCCCTTTTTTTTTATTATTTCATGAATTTCATGAAAGATTAAAAAAACAATGCGTGGGGCTTCGCACTATTCCCATGTCCAGCCAGGTACAGCTAGGCAGCTGGGGGTTGGAATCCGCAGTGCAGGGAGGCCCAAGCTTTCTCGGCACCCCCTGCTGCAAATTGCAGTCCACAGCCATCCCCAAAAAATGGCGCTTTATGAGAAGCGCCATCTTCTGCTTCTTAACCCAGCTCATCCAGGGCCCTGGTGCCATGGCTCACTGGGTAATGAAGGGGTTAGGGCCAGCTTTGTGTTATCAGCAGGCCCTAAGCCCGAAATTCATGGGGTCACACCAATATTAGACATGAGTGCCATGAATTTCTAGTGAATTTAAAAAAAAAAAAACACACAGAAAAAAATATTTTATTAGAAATAAAGCAAAAAATACACTTAGACTCCATCTTTATTAAAAAATTCCTCTTCTATCTGAGTCCAATCGGGTTTTCTTCTTTAGCTCAGCTACATCTCTGAGAGAAACTCTACCAGAGATGTAGCTGAGCTGTGCAGCTCCCGGGCATGGGAAAGTTCATGTGAGTTCATGCTGCATGAACTCACATGAACCTTTCCCTGACAGCACAGCAGCTTTTTACTGCCGGCTTTTAAAAAATCATGCCCCCATTTTAGCCTTTTCCTCTGCCCCCAAACACTTTATAGGGTCCTTTTGGTGAATGAACTGTTATCGAACATAACCTAGAACTGCCGAATTTGAAGCTAATTGTTCGCATTCGTCGAATGACTCGAACATCGCCCAAAACAGCTCGAATTTTAGATTGGTGAACATTTCGAATCGAACATCGCTCATCTCTAGTCCGTGATGCTCATGGAAAGGACATTGTTGGCATATGTGCGTACCTGTATTTTGTCCGTAATTAACATTGTAATTGATAGGAGAAGCTTTGCAGGTTTTTGTCAGTGATCAAAATTAAAATGAGAGAACATGCAATTTCCTTAATGTTTAAGTCATTGTGTTGTCCTATGTGAAAATATTCTAACATGATTAAAATTGCAGTAATTTAAGCTTATTTCATAAATTGAATATATTCTAATAGACAATAAATATAAAACTACTACGTTAACTGTGAATTTACAGATAATATACAAACTGTTACCTGTGCCAAATGAACAGTAAGGATGGAAGTGGTCCATATATAAATGAATAATGAAGGGCACGAAGCTACTCTTTGAGGCTATGAGTAGTAGGCCTAGAGGATATTAGGCCTAGAAGATAATAATGCAAGTAAAATAAGTAAAGTCTCGGGGAATGAGAGAAATGTAAGCCGCCATAAGAAATAGCAGCAGAGGAAGCAGTGTCTGATGTGAGAGATGGGATGGGGTGGTACTTAGAACACATCCGATCATGTGACTTCCTGTATGGCGCAGACCGCACCCTGCTCATGGAGGTTGCACATTTCAGCTACCATCTGAAAGGTATTTGATTATGATTAACGCTACTATATTAGACTACATGGGGTTAGTTAAGCTACGCCTTCCCTGAAGAAGCCGCAGTTGCAGCGATACGCGTGGGACTGAGGATCCTCAGCAGTCCCAGTATACATTCTGCTACAGCACCCTACCAACCTGACATGGTAGTGACTATTTGCCCACTTGTGAGCTACCTATATATCACCCTGTTGGATCAGGGTTACCCCTTCAGTGTAGGGTGTTGTTAATCTGTCGTTATTGCATGTTACCTCCCTCTGGACCTGTTGTCCATGGTCAGGGTTATAGTGCAATCAGATATAGGCGGATTGCAATTTTTGGCACTTTGCATCCTGTGAATGTCTAATGACTTTTACCTTCTGTATTGTGGAAATATTTACTTTATACCGTATTTTTCGCTTTATAAGACGCACCTGATTATAAGACGCACCCCCAAATTTGGTGAAGGAAAATAGGAAAAAATAATTTTTAATGTTAAATGGGGTCCGTCTTATAATGTCAATGTCCGTCTTACAAATCATATAGGGTATATGTCCCTCATAGTCCCCTCATCCTGGTACATGGTCCCTCATCCTTGGATATAGCCCCACATCCTAGATATGGCCCCCTTATTCTGGTTACAGCTGGCACACGTCCCCAAGTGATGGTACACCCCCCCAGGGTTGGTACACGCCCCCCAGGGCTGGCACACATCCCCCAGGGCTGGCACACATCCCCCAGGGCTGCCACATGCCTCCCAGGGCTGGCACACATTCCCCAGGGCTGGCACACATTCCCCAGGGCTGGCACACATTCCCCTGGGCCATCACGCGTGTCCAGGGCCATCACACGTCCCCAAGGGCTGGCACATGCTCCCCAGGGCTGGCACACATCCCTCAGGGCTGGCACATGTCCCCCAGGTCTGGTACATGCCTACCAATGCTGGTACACGTCCCCAGGTCTGGTACACGTCCCCCAGGGCTGGCACATGCCCTCCAGGGCTGCCACATGCCCCCTAGGGCTGGCACATGCCCTCCAGCACTGGCACACGTCCCCCAGGGCTGGCATGTGCCACCCAGGGCAGGCACACATTCCCCAGGGCTGGCACACATTCCCCAGGGCTGGCACATGCCACCCAGGGCTGGCACAAATGCCCCAGGGCTGGCACACATTCCCCAGGGCTGGCACACATTCCCCAGGGCTGGCACACTTTCCCCAGGGCCATCACACATCCCCCATAGCCATTACATGTCCCCAAGGGCTGGCACACGCCCCCCAGGGCTGGCACAAGTCCCCCAGGGCTGACACATGCCCCCCAGGGCCAGCACACGTCCCCCAGGGCTGGCATACATGCCCCAGGGCTGGCACACGTCCCTCAGGGCTGGCACACGTCCCTCAGGGCTGCCACATGCCTCCCAGGGCTGGCACACATTCCCCAGGGCTGGCACACATTCCCCAGGGCCATCACACGTCCCCAAGGTCTGGCACATGTCCCCAAGGGCTGGCACATGCCCCCCAGGGCCGGCACACGTCCCCCAGGGCTGGCACACATGCCCCAGGGCTGGCACAAGTCCCCCCGGGCTGGCACATGCCCCCCCATGTTAAAAATGGCCCCCCAAGGCTGCTGCCTATAATAAAGTAACAATCACATTACTCACCTTTTCCAGCGATGTCCTGGCTCCCTCCATGCAGCTGCACTCCTCCACTTCTCTGTAATGCCAGTAATATGATCGGGTGCACAGAGATGATGAGACTGCTGAGCCGATCACATGACCGGCTTCACAGAGAGAAGAACCAGGAAGTGGAGGAGTGCAGCTGCATGGAGGGAGCCAGGACATCGCTGGAAAAGGTGAGTAATGTGGTTGTTATTTTATTATTGGCAGCAGCATGGGGGGCCATATTTAACATGGGGGGGCATGTGCCATCACAGGGGGGGCGCAGACAGTTTAATATGTGCTGCTCCCCCAGTCCATCACCGTGATGCAGTTTCAGCACCACAGTGATGGACAGCAGCAGTGCATAGATCTCCCGCTCTCTCTGCAGCCCGCTCCAGCCCCCGGCACCGCTCCAGAGCTGCCCCCACCTCCCCTGCCACCACTCTCCGTACATTTGGGCTATAAGACGCACCCCCCACTTTCCCCCACATCCACATACATTGCAGAACTGAAATGAAGTAAAATCAAGAGTTAAAAATAAAAAATAGATACTCACCTCTCTAATCCAGCACTGCCTACCTGTCGGAGATGTGATCCCGGCAGCATTTCCCGGTGAAATGACGAGTTCTCGTGAAAACTCGTCATGTGACTGGAAAACACTGCTGAGATTATGACGTCACCGCAGGTCCTACAGGCCCTCACTAGTTGTGAATAGTAGTGAGGACCTGTGGTCACATGACGAGTTAGTCATTGCGATTACTCGTTATGCTTCCGGAAACCGCTGCCGGGATTATGACGTCACCGCAAGTCCTACAGGTCCTCACTACTATTCACTACTAGTGAGGGCCTGTAGGACCTGCGGTGACGTCATAATCTCGGCAGCGGTTTCCGGTCACATGACGAGTTATCGCGAGAACTCCTCATTTCACAGGGAAACGCTGCCGTGATTACATCTCCGACAGGTAGACAGTGCTGGAAGCGTCGCTGGATGGTTTAGAGTGGTGAGTATCGATTTTATTTATTTTTAACCCTTGATTTTACTTCATTTCAGTTCCGCAATGAATGTATATACATTGCGGAACTGAAATCAAACGGAATCGAACATGACCTCGAACTGCCGAATTTGAAGCAAATTGTTCTAATTGGACGAATGACTCGAACATCGCCAAAAACAGCTAGGATTTGAGATTGGCGAACAATTCGATTCGAACACCGCTCATCTCTAGTCAAGATGTGTGAGGTTTCTGCGAGGGTGTGCGAGTTGGTGGACATGGGTGGCAGATGAGGAGGACAAAGATGAGAAGGGAAGTAGATGGTGGTCAGAGAGGGGGAGAGGGGAGGTTGTTGGTTTAGATATGGAGCAGAGGCGGGTAAAGATGAGGTCTAGTGTATGTCCATCTGTGTGGGTGGCTGTGGAGGACCATTGAGAGAGGCGAAAGGATGAGGCAAGTGACAGGAGTTTGGAGGCTGTTGACTGGTTGGTGTCAATGGGGATATTGAAGTCGCTCTATATGATGGTGGGAATGTCAGCGGATAGAAAGTATAGGAGCCAGATGGAGAATTGGTCAAACAAGGTAATAGTTGGACCTGCTGGTCGATAAATGACGGCCACTTGTTGGTAGGAAGGAGAGTAGATACGGACAGAGTGCGCTTCAAAAGATGAGAGGATGAGGGGAGGAGGAATTGGGTTGAATATGCAGTTGCTAGAGAGGAGAAGACCCACTCCTCCACCGTGTTTGTTGCCAGTGCAGGGTGTGTGGGAGAAATGAAGTCCAGCGTAACACAGCACAGCAGGGGAGGCCGTGTTGGAGGGTGTCAGCCATGTTTCTGTGAGGCCCAGGAAGGAGAGTCTGCGACAGGTAAAGAGGTCGTGAATGAAGTGGAGTTTATTACAGATGGAACGGGCATTCCAGATCACTCCAGAGAGTGGTGGCGGTGGAGAGGGGGTTAGGGAAATAGGTTTTATATTTAGGAGATTGTGGCTGTTAACTGCAGGTGTGGGGTAATAGGAGGGAGGAATAGTGCGGCAAGTTGGATGTGGAGGTCCTGGGTTGGGAGATATGTCTCCAGCGGATAGCAGCAGCAAAGAGAGGGCAAGCAGGTGGGAGAATGAGAGGGGCTGGCTTGTTTTGTGTTTCTGCAGAAGGGGTGTGAGATTGAGAAGCAGGTCAGTGGAGATCAGATGGGGAGATAAGAGAGATGGAGAGATAAATATTTGTGCTGGGTGTGATGGAGTTTGGGGGTAGTGAAATAGGGAAAGGATTAGTGTAGCAATTACTGTTAGGGCATAAGTAAGCATTGGGAAAGTGTTAGTGGGAAAGTAAAGTCTTAGAGAAAGTCAACAGATGGGTATAGCTTGTTCCTTCTGGTTTCCCCTGGTTTATCTCTGGAATATCTCTGCAGACCACTTAATAAAATCACTTTGTGAAATCACACACAGGACAAGGCACACAAGCCTGTCCTTCCCAATTTATCATAATGTTGAGTAGGGCCTTGGACATTTATGGTCTGATTGCAATAGGAAGCTGGCAGTTTACCTACTAGTATTCCAGGCCCTTCTCTTTCTAAACATATGTATTGTCCAGAATAAGGAGTAATACCTTGTCCTACTGGTTTCTTTCCTTTATAAGGGGGATATACATGTGACAGAACCTCACAGTTTCCTTTCTTTCCCTGCCAAGTTTCATTTGTGTACAAAGACAGTATACACATTATTCAAGTGGATATTTCCCAGGGTATATGGGGAATAGTACTGTCCCCAAATGAGGTCTTGCTGGAGCAGATAGCACACATGAAGATCTATTCTGACCAGTGGCAGTATACCTTATCCATTCAAGCTAGAGGTTAAACTCTGAGAAAACACGTTTTATAGCTAACTTGTCCACATATGTTAAGTCAGCCACCAAAGTGGCATCCATCTTAGAGATTTTGTATTGGCCCACAATGGCAGCAAGGCAGGAGGCCTGGACCCAGGATTTCAAGTTTGAATATTCAGAAAGAGGTGCAGGAGTGTCAAGAGTAGGTATTGTACTCAGAGAGCTTTGCTCAAGTCATGCACCACTTACAAAGGAGACCCCAAGATGAGTCTCACTGTTCCAAAAAGTGGTGTGAGACCACAGTAAAAAGTTATCCATCTTAGCTTTTGTATTGGGCCACAATGGCAGAAAGGAAGGAGACTGGGCCCAGCATTTCAAGATTGATTATTTGGGAACAGGTGCAGGAGTGTCTCTTAAAATTCTCCACAAATTCAGTGAGGGAACAGACATTTATTGCTAGATCTGACAAATTGTAGCCACCAAATACTTATTTTATAGTACCAGCAATTGCCAAATCAGGTCTGGTGCAGCGCTCTTTATTAATGCCTCCAAAATTCTGTGGTAAAAGCATCTATTGCTAGATCTGCCAATATCTAGCCACCAATTACTTTTTCTAGTACTAGTATTTGCCAAACCAGGTCGCGTGCAGCCCTTTCTCTTAAATTCTCCACAACTTCATTGTAAAAAAGGCAATTTTTGCTAGATCTGCCAAAATCTAGCCACCAGATACTTTATTTCTACTACCAGTGTTTGCCAAATCAGCTCTGGTGCAGTGGTCTCTTAAAATCTCCACAAGTTCAATGGTAAAAGGCATCTATTATTAGATCTATCAAAATCTAGCCACAAAATTCTTATTTTCTAGTACTTTAAATTTAGGTGGTGAATTATATTCCTTACTTCTTCCCTAGAAGTACCACCAGTAAACAGGTTATAACAATAACAATGGTGCAGTTTAAATAGATGCACAAAAAAGCACTAATAGGACACATCACAAAGTCAAGGTTCACAGGGTTAAAGGTAATGTACTGGTGTATTATAAAAACACAAAGAAACATAAAAAAACACAAAAATATTATTTCATTATGGGACCAAAGGGAAAGGAAAGAAAGAAGAAAAGAAAAAAAAAAGAAAAAGAGAAAAAAAGAAAGAGAAGAAAGAACTGGGTGGGCTGGAACCCACTGTGAATACCAGTTTGCAAAGATGCATAAGTATGTACTACTGAGGGGTGCTACATAAAAACTATATATTAATGAAGTGCATTTTTTGAGACTAGATGCTGAAAAATAACTTATTGTAACTAATAAAGATCATGAAAAAGGACTGAATATGACCAATTGAAAGAAAAAATGTATAAAAGGACATGAGAAAAATTATATTAAATATTATTATAAAATTATATATATATATATATATATATATATATATATATATATACTTTTTCTCATGTCCTTCTATACATTTCATTCTTTCAATTGGTCATATTCAGTCCTTTTTCATAATATTTATTATATATATATATATATATATATATATATATATATATATATAGATATATATATAGATATATATATACACTGCCGTTCAAAAGTTTGGGGTCACCAAAAAAATTTAGTGATTTCCATGAAAATGCATACCTTTATTTATCAAACGAGTTGCAAAATGATTAGAAAATATAATCCAGACATTAACAAGGTTAGAAATAATGATTATTATTTGAAATAATAGTTTTCTCCTTAAAACTTTGCTTTTGACAAAGAATGCTCCCTTTGCAGCAATTACAGCATTGTAGACCTTTGGCGGGTACTACTTAATGAAGCTGACAGATGAGGAGCTGTGAGGTGTTGATTTCTCAAACTAGAGACTCTAATGTACTTGTCTTGTTGCTCAGTTGTGCAGCGGGGCCTCCCACTTCTCTTTCTACTCTGGAGCTTGATGGTGCTCTGCTCTGAAGAGAGTAGTACACACTGTTGTAGGAAATCTTCAGTTTCTTGGCAATTTCCAACATGGAATAGCCTTCATTTCTAAGAACAAGAAAAGACTGCCGAGTTTCACATGAAAGTTCTGGCCATTTTGAGAGTTTCATAGAATAAAAAATTGTAATGCTCTAGATTCTCAACCTCCTTCTCAATGGAAAGTCAGTTTTAGGCCCTGTTCACACACAAGTTGCGTTTTTTTTAGCACTCCTAAAACCACATGCGTTTTTTTAAGAGTGCCAAAAAATGTCCCTTGTGTGTCTGAAAGGATTAGAATCCTTTTTGGAGTTTGTCATTTTTTCATAAAAAACGCAGGCAAAAACGTAAGCGTTATTGCAGGGTGCCTCAATGAGCCTTTTAAAAACGCTGGCGTTAACGCATGCGTTAACGCAGGTGCCTATATGTGCCCTGCTTTAACGCATGCGTTTCCCATAGGGCCCCATGTTAAAAAAACGCATGCATTTTTGGAAACAACCCCTGCGGTTTTTCCAGCACCCAAAAAACGCTGCATGCAGCGTTTTTGGACTGGGGGAAAAAAAACGCAAGTGGAGCTGAAAAATGCATGTACACTCAAATGCACCCTGCGTTAACGCACCTGCGTTTTTTTAACAGCCCAAAAAACGCAGAGAAGGTTGAAAACGCTGATATGTGTGAACAAGGCCTTAGGCTACGTTCGCACATTACGTATTTTGGTGTGTAATCGTGCTTTTTACTGCATTTTCTGCTTTTTCCAGGGTTTTTGCTGCACTTTTTTATGCGCAATTTTTTGCAGTGAAACGCAATTCTAGATACGCAGTCAAGCAAAACCTATGGGTTTTGCCAAAATCCACTCACATGCTGAGTATTTGTGCTTTTATTTTACGCGCCCGCTTTCACTGCAAAAATGTGCGCGTAACAAGAATAGGTATGTCAATTCTTTCTGCAGTCTTTCTCTGCGCTTTTCCATTGCCCACATGATAAAATGGGCTTTTAAAAAGCACAGAAAAAAATGCAGAAAAAATGCAGAAAAAAACGCATTGTGTGAATAAAGCTGCGTTTTTCTCAAAAACAGTGCCTAAAAAAGCGCAAGTGAAGAAAAAGCTGAAAAAGTACACAATGTGTGAACGCACCTTATAGCTTCTCTAATCAGCCAAACTGTTTTCAGTTGTGCTAACATACTTGTGCAAGGGATTTCTAAACATCCATTAGCTTTCTTACACAATTAGCAAACACAATGTACCATTAAAACACTTGAGTGGTGGTTGTTGAAAATGGGCCTCTATACACCTATATACTGTAGAAATTGCATTAAAAAGCAGACATTTGCAGCCAGAATAGTCATATACCACATTAACAATGTATAGAGTGTATTTCTGATTCACTTAATGTCAGCTTCATTGAAAAAAAATGTGCTATCATTTAAAAAATAAGGAAATCTCTAAATTGCCTCTAACTTTTGAATAATAGAGTGTATATATATAGTATGTACTTAACAAAAAATGTGAAATATCTGAAAATATGTCTTATATTCTAGGTTCTTCAAAGTAGCAACCTTTTGCTGTGATTACTGCTTTGCACACTCTTGGCATTCTCTTGATGAGCTTCAAGAGGTAGTCACTGGAAATGGTCTTCACTTCACAGGTGTGCCATGTCAGGTTTAATAAGTGGGATTTCTTGTCTTATGAATGGAGTTGTGATCATCAATTGTGTTGTGCAGAAGTCGGGTGGACACACAGCTGATAGTCCTACTGAATAGACTGTTAGAATTTGTATTAAAGGGAACCTGTCACCTAATCTATGGCCCCTAAACTATCACTACCTGCCCCTACAGACCCTAACTAGCTCCCTAACCATCCCTGCCTGACCTAATATGGCTTTATATAAGGTGAAATAAACACTTTATAAACTTACAATTTCTCTGTCTGTGGGGCGTTCCTGTCGGCTCTTGTCTGCAGGGCGGGGTCCCCAGGGCCGCGCTCCCCCCGCCTCGCTCCCTTCCTAACGCCCTAATGGGCGGCATTGTGGATTTAAAGAGTGGGGGAGCCCAGTGGAATCATCCCGCCCCGCTCTTCATGACGCGAGACCGGAAACCGCGTCATTTCCGGTCCGCGCATGCGTAGTGCGCTGGGTGAAGCCGAAGCCGAGTCCCGGCGTCGCTAGGCAACGATCGGGAGCGTCTTCGGAAGGTGAGTATCGGCGGTCCCCTCCCAAACCAGCACATATATATGTGTGTGTAATCCACATGTATATATGGATTACACACACACATATATACATTCACTTTGATTAGGCACATTTCATATGTGCATCTATATATATATAGTTAGATTGTGTGTGTGTGTGAGTATACATACGTGTGTGTGTGTGTGTATACATACGTGTGTGTGTGTGCATGTGTATACATACGTGTGTGTGTGTGCATGTGTATACTTACATGTGTGTGTGTGTGCATGTGTGTGTATACTTACGTGTGTGTGTGCATGTGTGTGTATACATACACGTGTGTGTGTGCGTGCATGTGTGTGTATACATACTTGTGTGTGTGTGTATACATACTTGTGTGTGTGTGTGCGTGCATGTGTGTGTATACATATGTGTGTGTGTGTGTGTGTGTATACATACGTGTGTGTATACATACGTGTGGTGTGTGTGCATGTGTATACATACGTGTGTGTGTGTGTGCATGTGTATACTTACGTGTGTGTGTGCATGTGTGTGTATACTTACGTGTGTGTGTGTGTGTGTGCGTGCATGTGTGTGTATACATACTTGTGTGTGTGTGTGCGTGCATGTGTGTGTATACATACTTGTGTGTGTGTGTGCATGTGTGTGTATACATGTGTGTGTGTGTGTGTGTGTGTGCGTGCATGTGTGTATACATTGTGTGTGTGTGTGTGTGTGCGTGCATGTGTGTGTATACATACTTGTGTGTGTGTGTGCGTGCATGTGTGTGTATACATACTTGTGTGTGTGTGTGTGTGTGCGTGCATGTGTGTGTATACATACTTTGTGTGTGTGTGTGTGCATGTGTGTGTATACATACTTGTGTGTGTGCGTGCATGTGTGTGTATACATACTTGTGTGTGTGTGTGCATGTGTGTGTATACATACTTGTGTGTGTGTGTGCATGTGTATATATATTTTGTAGAGAGAGAGACTGAGGGTGAGAGGGTCTGTGAGTTTTGTGTAACGCTGGGACCTGGGTGACGCAGTAAACTTCACCTGAGGTCAGAGTTAATCCTCGTCACTCTATCTGACCTCAGGTGATCTACACTGATGTCACCCTGTTCACATCGGTAACAGAAAACTCACTCTATGTGGGTCACGCTGTGAAGTGGGAAGTTTCACATGAGGTCAGAGAAACACATTGCTTTATCCGACCTCAGGTGACACAGACCATGAACTCTCCCCCTTCACTGCACGAGCCTTCAAATATAATTTTTAGGGAATCTTCACTAACGGACGGACCTCTACCAGGATCCTGGATGGGTATGTGGGAGTAATAAAGATGGAGTCAAAATACGTGTTTGTGTTTTTTGTTGTAATAAAAAAAATTTTCTCGGTGTTGTGTCTTCTTTACTACTAAATAGAGATTCATAATGGCCGTGTCTAACATTGGCATGACATTATAAATCTCAGGCTTAGTGCCAGCTGCTAAAAGAAAGGTGGCATTAACCCCTTATTACCCAGTCTGCCACCGCCACAGGGCAGCTGGAAGAGCTGGGTACAGCTCCAGAATATTGCGCTTCTATAAATGCGCAATTTTCTGGGGCGGCTGCGAGCTGCAATTCTCAGCGGGGGTGGCCCAGAACGCTTGGGCCTCCCTACGCTGGGGATTCCAGCCCTCAGCTGCCTAGTTGTACCTGGCTGGCAAAGAAAAATGCGGCGAAGCCCCACGCCGTTTTTTTTCTTGTCAGCCAGGTACACCTAGGTAGTTGGGGGTGGATGGCAGCTCCTAGCTGCCTAGTTGTACCTGGCTGGCAAAGAAAAATGTGGCGAAGCCCCACGCCGTTTTTTTCTTGCCAGCCAGGTAGACCTAGACAGCTGTGGGCTGCCATCCACCCCTACTACCTAGGTGTACCTGGCTTGCATGAAAAAACGGCATCTGTCTTCACCACATTTTTCTTTGCCAGCCAGGTACAACTAGTCAGCTGGGGGTGGATGGCAGCTCCTAGCTGCCTAGTTGTACCTGGCTGGCAAAGAAAAATGCGGCGAAGCCCCACGCCGTTTTTTTTCTTGCCAGCCAGGTACACCTAGGTAGTTGGGGGTGGATGGCAGCTCCCAGCTGACTAGTTGTATGTGGCTGGCAAGAAAAAAATGGCATGTGGCTTTGCTGTATTTTCCTTTACTAGCCAGGTACAACTAGGTCGCTGGTAGCTGCCATTCACCCCCAACTACCTAGGTGTACCTGGCTGACAAGAAAAAAAACTGCATGGGGCTTCGCCACATTTTTCTTTGCCAGCCAGGTACAACTAGGCAGCTGGGAGCTGCCATCCACCCCCAACTACCTAGGTGTACCTGGCTGACAAGAAAAAAAATGGCGTGGGGCTTCGCCGCATTTTTCTTTGCCAGCCAGGTACAACTAGGCAGCTGGGAGCTGCCATCCACCCCCAGCTGACTAGTTAAACCTGGCTGGCAAAGAAAAATGTGGTGAAGACAGATGCCGTTTTTTCATGCAAGCCAGGTACACCTAGGTAGTAGGGGGTGGATGGCAGCCCACAGCTGTCTAGGTCTACCTGGCTGGCAAGAAAAAAACGGCGTGGGGCTTCGCCACATTTTTCTTTGCCAGCCAGGCACAACTAGGCAGCTAGGAGCTGCCATCCACCCCCAACTACCTAGGTGTACCTGGCTGACAAGAAAAAAAACGGCGTGGGGCTTCGCCGCATTTTTCTTTGCCAGCCAGGTACAACTAGGCAGCTGAGGGCTGGAATCCCCAGCGTAGGGAGGCCCAAGCGTTCTGGGCCACCCCCGCTGAGAATTGCAGCTCCCAGCCGCCCCAGAAAATTGCGCATTTATAGAAGCGCAATATTCTGGAGCTGTACCCAGCTCTTCCAGCTGCCCTGTGGCGGTGGCAGACTGGGTAATAAGGGGTTAATGCCACCTTTCTTTCAGCAGCTGGCACTAAGCCTGAGATTTATAATGTCATGCCAATGTTAGACACGGCCATTATGAATCTCTATTTAGTAGTAAAGAAGACACAACACCGAGAAAATTTTTTTTATTACAACAAAAAACACAAACACGTATTTTGACTCCATCTTTATTACTCCCACATACCCATCCAGGATCCTGGTAGAGGTCCGTCCGTTAGTGAAGATTCCCTAAAAATTATATTTGAAGGCTCATGCAGTGAAGGGGGAGAGTTCATGGTCTGTGTCACCTGAGGTCGGATAAAGCAATGTGT
>JARQOC010000002.1:160384162-160559162 GCA_033576535.1 Allobates femoralis | reverse complement strand
CTCAATGAAAACTGGAATAAAAGGAGCCCATTAAATACGACAGGTGGTAAAATCATTATAAAGTAGGTGTTAGTCATCTGTACAACTTTTCAGCTTTTGCATACCTCATTTGGGACACTGAATGTCTTTGTAGTATACTTCATGGCTAATTTATACACTGCATACGTATAGAATTGTTCAAAGGCATATAAATTTGTGGTTACACAACTTTATATATGATTTCCAGAGCAATCAATTAATATTAATATCAGTTATTTATTTTCTTTAATATTAAATCAGTTAATATTGAGAAGTAAAATATTGTATACTGTGTATTACCATGATAAAGGTTTTCTAATAAACTAGTCACTGGCTAACTTTGATTATGATCAGAGCATTGTTTTCCATAGGTCCTTGTCTGCGCATTGGATATGACATAGCATATTTTTATTTTTATAATTTTGTAGAATGAATGAAGAATCAGCATCCCCCTAAAGTCAAAAGCACTATTATCAATATGATTAAAGTCACTGAACTGCTGCCAATGTGTCTTATTTCTGCTAAGAACGGGGTTTCCCAGGAGGGGACAAATACCTCTTTATTCGGAGTCTGGAAATCATGACACACATGCCATGGTTTTCTTTAATTCAATACTAATCCAAGAGAAAAATCCTCCATATTAGTGATGAGCTAATCTGCTCAAGTTAGCTGAAATATGAGCAAGAAAGTAATTCAATTCAATTAAATTTATTTGATGTATCTTAAAAGTACAATATTAATTCTCTAAACCATAGAGCATAATAAAGATATGTAAAAAAATATATTTCGCTTCACCTGTGACCGTCACCTGAACCAATTATGTTCTAGTCCAATATCTACTGAGTCAGCTGACCACAGTTAGCGATTATCATGGTACCTCAGTTGTGTCCTTGGGTGACCTCGCTGACTCATGACTGAAATGGTCGCAGCTCTCGGTGCCGTCATTCTGGTGCTTGGATGCTGCGAAGACAGTATGCCTCAGATGCAGCAGAGCTGGGATGCATCGTTGGATCTCGTTATGAATTATCATCGGAGGGTATGGTTTGGGTTAATAAATTGGAAAATGAGGGTTGTCAGTTTGCTTTATTTCTGAATTTATAATGAGCAGGTATAGTATGACTCTGAAATTCCAGGACTTAATGAGAACATGTAAATACTTAGCTGTCATTAATTCCCTCTATCATCACACCAAGGCATCGGAAAAAAGCAGGTTAAAGTGCCAGGATTTGGCGATTCTAATGAGTGTGCCAAAAATCTTGGGCGTATGTGGGCTGCTATCCTTACTCAGGACAGAGCAATGACTATGTGCCTAGCCAGGGTAAGAATAACAAATCCCAGCTGTGCATGTTATTTTGGCTAAATATCAATTTCGGGGGACAATGCACTACTGTTTTTTTAATTATTTATTTAATTAAAAAGAAAACAGCGGGGAATCCCATATTTGATATGCAGCAATGTAAAGTGCATAATTGGGGGCTGCAGCTTAATGAGCAGCCCTGGAAGCAAGCCTCCTGAGACAGGTAAGATAAATGTATCAATCTATTCTATATCAATCGAACTATTGATCATCTATCTATTCTACTTTTCTACAGCAGGGAGCAGACCATGCTAAAAATGGCGTCCATGTGTTGTGCAATTTCTTTTATCACACCCATTCACTTGCATTGGAGGAATCTCGGCGAGGTACGCTACCATAGCAGTATGCTGCAAATTTTTTCTCAGCAAGTTTCTCGCTGAGGAAAAACTCGCAGATGGGCATTGTACTATCATTTAACCTTGTTGGGAGTGCAACCCCATGTTTTATTAGATTCAGCTCACTGATTTTAAATGCAGAAGTTAGCGTACCTTACATTTCTTTCTGGTCGTTGCATTAGTATACCACAACAAAGATATGGTTAAGAAAAATAGATTAGACTATTCCACATAAGAGTACATTAAATATATTTGACATCTGTGAGGTGCTGGCCATGGACTAATGACTATCAGACTTTGCTGCATAGATCTCTAGCTACTTCAATTATATTTTTCAAATGTTGAAGGGGAAGGAGATGTACCAGAGCGTCACTTTCATCCAACCTGTTTTCATAGAACATGTCCTCAAATCGTTTGCGGGTCATCACCTTGCCAAATACTGGAGTGTGATACAGAACATGAGTGCTCCAGTATTGGCGAATCTCTGGTTTCTTCACTATCCCCACGTCAAGTGCCAGTTCCCAATATTTCAACTTTCTACTGAGTCATTGGGACTCCAAGTAGAAAATGTTGAATTTGGGTTTTCGGCCAAGAATTGTTGGGTGTAGAGGTTATTCTGCTCCACATGAGACTGACAATTGACTCAGAGAAATAGACTTTGAAAAAGTCTATTTCCATGTGGTTGGCAGTCTCAAACCTGGATTTCTGATTGGGGAACGAAATCAGGAATCTGTGGAGCAATGTTTTCAGGGACGGGGGTTCAGACAGGGACTCTAGTGCTAGGTTGGGTGTGACTAGCACTAGGTTGGGGGTTACTCACGCTTGGCTGTGGGTCTTCCTCCATGGTTTCTGGCTCTTTTCTCCTTGCCACCGGGTCTTCTTCCACGGCCTCCAGCTCTTCTCCCCCAGCCTCCAGATGATATCTTGTCCTGTGACGTCTTTGTCATGGTGGTGAGTTAGTGTCACTGGAGGAGGAAGAGTGGGAGGAATAGAGAAAAGTGGAGTCCTCTCCCTCACTATCAGCTTCAGAGGCAATAATGGCATATGCCTCCTCAGCTGAGTACGCCCTTTGGGATAGAGATGAGCGGGCCGAGTGGGACATTTTGTGTGTGTTGTGTGCGTGTGTAAAAAAACAAAACTTTATTCAAGTGTTGTGTACGTGTGTACGTGCATGTGATTGGTGAAAGTTTCAGGTGGGGGCTGTCATGTGAGGAGAGTGCAGGCAGGGGCTGTCAGGTGCGGGAAGGGCAGATGGGGGCTGTTAGGTGTGGAGAGGGCAGGTGGGGGCTCTCAGGTGTGGAGAGGGCAGGCGGGGGCTGTCAGGTGCAGAGAGGGCAAACGGGGGCTGTCAGGTGTGGGGAGAAGCAGGCAGGGGCTGACTGGTGCGGGAAGGGCAGATGGGGGCTTTAGGTGTGGAGAGGGAGGCGGGGGCTGTCAGGTGCGAAGAGGGCAGGCGGGGGCTGTCAGATGTGGAGAGGGCAAGTGGGGGCTGTCAGTGCAGAGAGGGCAGGCAGGGGCTGTCAGGTGCAGGGAAGGCAGGCGGGCCTGTCAGGTGTGGAGGGCAGGCAGGGTTGTCAGGTGCGGAGAGGGCAGGTGAGGCTGTCAGGTGTGGAGAGGTCAGGTGGGGGCTCAGGTGCAGAGGGCAGGCGGAGGCTGAGGTAAATGCAGGAAACGGTGGCAGCAGCAGGTCACAGGGCATGGGGCATGATCACTGGGCGGGGGGGTGATTACTGAGCAGTGGAGGGCAGGTGAGGTAATCACCCGACAGGGGGATGATCACTGGACAGGAGGTGGGCAGTATAGGAGAGGGGTGATCACTGGGCAGGAGGGGGGCAGTGGAGGAAAAGGGGTGATCACTGGCAGAGGGGGGGGCAGCTGCAGGAGACGCTCAGACCAGGAGTGCTGAGCAGCTGTGGGACAGCAGATAGGATCCTGATCGGAGATCGGAAGACATTGGGATCGAGAGCAGATGGTTAATCACAGGATGGGGAGGAGCAAAGGGGGTCACAGCAGCAGGCAGAGGTGGGTGAGAAGGAGCAGAGATTGGTGTGTAATTGGAGGGAAGGGGAGTGATCACAGGGTGGGGACTGAGGAGCAGGAGGGTGGAGGAGGGTCAGCAGGGGGGGCAGGGGAGCGGCGAGCGGGTCAGCAGAGGAGAGCGGAGGGGCGAGGGGAGAAGTATGTTACAGATGGAGGCGCAGGCGATCAGTGGGTGTCAGTGGTGTGGCAGGGGTCAGTGGTCAGTGGCAGTGGCACGTGGCAGGGCAGCAGGTGGTAGGGCAGCAGGAATCCTCGCTCTTCCACAACCACGAATGAAATGAGGCTGAGGAGGGAGGGCACCCATAGGTCACACCACCATAAATGCCAAAGAAATTTTTTTATATCAAAAACTCACCAAAAACTTGTTTTGGGAAAGGAATCTTTAGGTTATAAAAATATAAAGCTGAAAAGATGCAAATTTTGAACTTTTGACTTTTTCTCAAATTAGTAATATTTACATAAATAAATGGAATATAAACCTAAATTTAATGCTGATATCACTGTAATAAAATGAGTATCTTTTTAACCAAAAAAGTTTGACGATTTTTTTCTCATTTATCACTAGAAATGAGCGAACCTTTTGATTTTTGGACTGGTAAAGAAGACATGCCAGGCACCACTCGGAAAACCAACCAGTGACCTATTCCTGTCATTGAGCAAGAACTCCTTATGAGACAGCTGAGCCACTGTGATGCATTTCAGAATACAAAAGTCTAATGACAATTCATAAGCAAAAAGAGAAACAGCACTCATCGGTTCTTCTTGTGCAGGTTTTATTAGAAGTTGGGATTACAGTTTCGTGGGATGTGGAAGTCCGATCAGTGCAAAATAATAAACTTCTACTATATAATCGTCTATTGTTGTCTGTCATAGAAATCGCGCGTCAGACAGAGGCCGTTCATTGGTGGCCTCCGGAGGCGGCCATCAATGAGCGCAGACTATGCAAATAGGCGCGCAAATTCAAAGTTCAAATTTCACGCCAATTTGCAGCCTGGCGACAGCATCGCATTAGCGCCTCTGTCGCCGGGATATACGGGTCCGGCCGATGGTGGCCACAGCACGCGCGAGCCAGCTGGGAGATGACCAGTCATCTCCTGGCTGGCGAGCCACGGACCTCTGTGCAGCAGTAGCCACGGCTGAGCTCCGGTCAGTGGCAAGCCAGCCGGGAGATGACCGGCTTCAGCCGGTCATCTCCCAGCTGCTCGTAGTGGTGGTGCCCATTCGCTGCATTGAAACCGCGCGCTAAGCCACAGTACTGTTCTGATTGGTCGCCGCGGCAACCAATCAGAGAAGTAGTGCTGCTTGGCGCGCGGTTTGAATGCCGCTCCTCTGATAAGGGAAGTGTGCCACGCATAGGGGACGTGTGCCACGCATCGGGGACGTGTGCCCTGCATAGGGGATGTGTGCCACGCATAGGGGACGTGTGCCCTGCATAGAAGATGATGCACAGGCAGAGTTGCACTGTCCCATGGTCAATATGAGCCTTTAGGGTGAGTGGCAGAGTAGAAGGGGGCAGTGCCTGCACCATGCGCTTCCTGTGTGACGTGCGCCGGCTGCATAAGGTAAAATCACCAGCTGTGGCTACCGACAGCACCCCCCCACCAGCGGCCACCGAAAGCAACCCCCCCTTCCCACAGCTGCTGACAGCACCCCACACCCCAGTCCTCACCTAGGCTCAGGCGGCAGAGAGCCTTGCTGCACCCCTGTGCATAGGGGAACTTAAAGGGAACCAACCACCTCAGATCATCAGATCACCCTAATACACAGTTAATACGTGTCCCTGCACCCTAAGGATACGTTTCCAGCACTGGTTTTGTGTAAAATCTTGCATTAGTATAACCGATATAAAGACTTTATAAAGTTACTAGCCTGAAGACTTCTGGGCGTATCCCTCCTTCTGTTATACTTATCCCTCCGTGCCTGCTGCCCTGCCCTGATGGGCGTGATCATTATCTCCTCTGCACAGAGGGAGGGGGAACGCAGCTATGCAATGCACAGCCCTGAAGTATAACAGAAGGAGGAATACGCCCAGAAGTCTTCAGGCTAGTAACTTTATAAAGTCTTTATATCGGTTATACTAATGCAAGATTTTACACAAAAACAGTGCTGGAAACGTATCCTTAGGGTGCAGAGACACATATTAACTGTGTATTAGGGTGATCTGAGGTGGTTGGTTCCCTTTAATCAGAAATAGGAAATTCAGGGAAGGAAGGTGTACTCCGGTCCGCGCTGCCAAGTTCATCAAAGAAAAACCAAGACGAAGTTCTGATCGAATCCTTCTTTATTCACCTCCTACGCGTTTCAGTGCCCACCCGACACCTTCATCAGGGATCCCTGATGAAGGTGCCGGGTGGGCACTGAAACGCGTAGGAGGTGAATAAAGAAGGATTCGATCAGAACTTCGTCTTGGTTTTTCTTTGATGAACTTGGCACCACGGACCGGAGTACACCTTCCTTCCCTGAATTTCCTGGTTTAACCACACGTGTGTGGAAACGGTGGAGGTCCAGCAGCAGCCATCAGGATATTATCCTACATGCTCTCAAGCCAGTTGTGGGTCACACAACTGGAGTAGGTGAGTGGATTGCCTTTTTTCACCGCTGAAAATTAGTGTCTAAGTGATAAGGGCACTATTGCGCCTCTTGTCCCCCTCCCCTCTCTCTCTTTAATCAGAAATACATACCTGCAAATATTTTTTTACAAAAAACGTACTGGCAACGCATCAGCTACGTGGGATTGCCGTGACAGAGACGACAGCACTACACTCACATAGCGGGCAGGAAAGCTGACTTCACTGTCGGCTTTCCCATCCCGCTATTTGAAATGAACTGCAATGTGAAAACGACGCACCAGCGATCCCGGCCAGGTCGTATCATTATCGGTATTGCTGGTGCGTCGTGATGTGTGATGGGGGCTCTATATTTACAGGACCTCTGATGTCACAATCATGGCTAGAGCAAGGTCACATGACTGTGACATCACCAGAGGTCCTTAAGCTAAATGCACACAGCACCAGGAGCCAGGTACTGCAGACCACTTACACCCACACACCCTACACTCACCCACCACTCACACTTACCCTGCACTTACATCGAACTCTGTCCTGCACTCACGTCACACTCACCTTGCACTCACGTCACACTGTCTCTCTAACGCAAAACCCGCATCGCTGATTGGTTGTGCCCAGCCAGCCGCGAACAATCAGCGACGTGGGATTTCCATTACAGTGAAACAGGCACAGCCCGCCTGGTCTCCCGGCCCCCTCCGTTCGGTCTCCTGCCCGCTGCTCACCCACTCCACACTACCTCCCGGCTGCTGCTCCATGCTCCATCTGCAAGCCGCTCACCCCACCATTCTTCTTCTTCTTTTCGTGACATGGACCCCAGAAATTCAAATGCCGTGGGGTGTGGAGGAGGATCTACCAAAGGGGGTGTTGTACTGGTCATGAACAAGGGCACGCCTACCACATCAGGGCTATGCGCATGGATACGCCTACTATGGCGCCCCCTGTTAACTCCGCCCCCGAGGCCTTGGAATTGCTGATGTCTATGGTGGAGGAAGAAGAAGAAGACATGCTAGGGTGAGAGGCGGCTGGACAGAAGCCTGTAGTGGGTGAGTAATTAGGGAGGCCACCGCTGCACACCCGCACCGTTGCACACCCGCACCGCCGTACATCCGCACCGCCGCACATCCACATATTCTAGAATACCCGATGCGTTAAAATCGGGCCACCATCTAGTATTCTATATTCATCTGAATTGATAGCATATAAGTGTTGGAGAAGTGACCTTGCATGCAGCTGACCCTCTGTAATAATAACAAAGGTTTGCTTTCCATAAAAAAAAAATTACTAAATATACTAAATATAGTGTGTGTATATATAATATAAATATATATATATATATATATATATATATATATATATATATATATATATAATATTGTGAGGTTCCGAGGGGAGGGTACTGGATGACAGGTATGTTTCCCGTCAGTTCATTTCATATACCTCCCTGAATTGATGGTGGTGCAGTCAGCCAGTGCAAAACAGCACAGGAAAAGCTGGGGAAGTCAGACAGATTTGTCCCAGCAGACAGGTAGTTAATAAAGCCTGTCTATTTCAGGGTAGTAGAAAACTGCCTGCTCCTCTCCAGACAGTCAGTCCAGGCTTTGATTCCTGACTGGACCAGCTGCTATAATCAAGGGGCTGGAAGGATTCAGTAGTCTGCTGGCCTGCTGGACTAAGGAGCTGTAAACGTAAGGAGACGTGTGCTTTTTTTGTTATTTAGGTTTATTTTGTAGATAGGATTCTAAAGTTTAGTTAGTGGCCAGATGGCCTTACAAGTTTATTTTGATGTTTTGCTGGTGTAACACTTAGGGTACCTTTACACACGGCTACATTTGTAGCTTGTCACCAGGTAACTTACTGGTTGCAGTGAAATCATGGAAACATGATTCCATTTGTACACAGCAACAAGATAGAACCATGTATCCATGATTTCACTGCAACCAGTAAGTTACCTGGTGACAAGCTACAAATGTAGCCGTGTGTAAAGGTACCCTAAGTGATAAGTGTGCACAATAAACCCTGCTGTTTGAAGCCTGCCAGTCTGCCATTGTCTACTGTGAGTCCACAGCCACTCGCTTGCACCAAAAGCAAAGATCCCAGCTGAGCTATCCCCTCTGTCTCACAAATGGTGTTTCGAATGCGGGCATCGGTGGCTGTTGGGCTGTGATTGCAGGGAAGCCGCTCCATGGGTATTGTTTCTTGCTGATGTCCTGGCTAAAAGCTCTTATGCTACAGAAGAGCCAAGAAGCCAGCAATTAGGAGGACCTGCTGAAGCAGTTGCTGCAAGCAAATATCCAACAACAGCAGACCAATACTTACTTCCAGAAGGCGCTGGAGCAGCAGCACCAAATGCAGCAAGAGCAGTTAAGTGCAATAAAAGAGGCATTGGTTCGGCCGCCTCGTGATGTGGAAGATAGTGCACAAAGCGCTGCTAGTGCGCGGAAAGCCGTACAAAAGACCTTACTTTAAATGACGGCTGACTATGATGTGGAGGCATATTTGGCTGTGTTTGAGCGTATAGCTGAACGTGAGCGCTTACCTGTGAACAAGTGGGCTGAAGTAGTTGCTTCATTTCTAGTTGGGGATCCACAAAAGGCCTATTACGATTTAAGTGATTAAGCTGATGCCATGGACTATGTGAAACTAAAAGGCGAAATCCTGGCAAGGCTGGGAGTAAATACACATGTACGGGCACAGAGGGTAGATCTATGGACATTTGTGGAACAGCAGCCAGCCCGTTCACAAATGCACAACCTCATCCATCTGGTGAAAAAATGGCTGCAACCAGAAACTCTGACACCCGCGCAGATGGTGGAACGTGTTGTCTTGGACAAATAACTGCGATCCTTACCTGCCAAGATCCAGAGGTGGGTTGGACAGGGGGATCCAACTAGTGCCAACCAGTGGGTGAATATGGTTGAGCGTTATAGTGTTTTTGAAAGCCTACTCCATGGGAGTCGCCTGACAGTCCGACGAATAGTACTCCTTCAAAAGAAGAGAATGTTGCACCTAAGGGTAGCACGTTCACAAAGGAAAGCAGCGGCAGTGTGGACTCTCAGCAAATCGGCAGACCCAGACTAAGGTCCCCACCTGGGAGGCAAGGGCCTATACAGTGTTGGCGATGTCAGGGGCTTGGCCACATAGCAGCAAACTGCCCATTGACTTCGGAGCCGATGGACTGTAATGCTACGAGGCGTCTTTCATTATATGCACGGTCTATCTGTGCTGCAGAGGTCCTCACAGGAACTGAGCAACACGTGTGTCGCATTGAAGTCAATGGCTGTGGTGTGAATGCTGTCTTGGACTCTGGCAGACAAGTGACTTTAGTGCATGCCAGCTTAGTGGACCCAAAAGCACTCACAGACTCAACCATGGGCATTAGCTGCATACATGGCGATACTAAACACTACCCCACTGCCTGGGTCACTCTTGCCACACCGTTGGGGGCCAAAAGACATCAGGCAGCAGTCGTACAGTCTATGTGGCACAGTGTAATCCTGGGAAGAGACTTTCCCTTATTCTGGGACTTGTGGTCCTTCAAAAATGGCTTGAACAGACTGGTTGAGAATAACCCCCTGGGCCTGGCCACAGAGCCATTGGAGCAGGACGACGATGGGGGGTCCATCTCAGGGGCAGCTCCAGAAACTGTGGACTCTCCCTTAGCTGTGTTTGCTGGCGAGGCAGATGAGCCAGAGGGTGTTGTAGAGATGCCAGGTCTTGAAGTGGCCTGCAATGGTTTCGAGACCGCTCAACACCAAGATCCTACTCTAACAAGAGCATGGGAAAATGTAAAGGTTACTGAGGGGACTCCGTTTTATCCAGGGGCTCAAAATGAGTTCCCTCATCTGGCGGTGCAACAGGGCATGCTGTACTACATAGACAAAGTGCGAGGGGTGGTGATAGAACAGCTAGTGGTGCCCAAGGCCTTTCGTCAGGTGGTTTTAGACCTGGCGCATAAGCATCCCTTGGGTGGTCACCTAGCTGGAGAAAAGACAAAAGACTGCATTCTGCAATGTTTCTTTTGGCCGGGTCTGGTGGGAGACCTAACCCAGTACTGTCAGTCATGTCCTACCTGCCAGTTGACCGCACCTATGTCCCATTTAAAAGCCCCCTGGTGCCCTTGCCAATAATAGAGGTTCCCTTTGAGAGGATAGCAATGGATATAGTCGGTCCACAAGTTAAATCAGCAAGGGGTCATCAATACTTTCTGGTGGTACTGGATTACACCACCCGTTATCCCGAGGCTGTACCCTTACGGAAGGCCAATGCGAAAGCAATTTCAAAAGAGCTTGTTAACATGTTTTCTCGCACTGGCATTCCTGAAAGAGATACTGACGGACCAGGGGACTCCCTTTATGTCTCGGATTCTCAAAGACCTATGTAAACTACTAAAAATCTCCCATCTGCGTACTTCGGTGTATCACCCCCAGACCGATGGACTGGTGGAGTATTTTAACAAAACCCTAAAGGGGATGTTGAAAAGGGAGGTGGATAAGGACGGGAGGGATTGGGATGCTCTCCTGCCATATCTCTTTTTTGCCGAAGAGAGGTACCCCAATCCTCCACGAGCTTTTCGCCTTTTTTGTTGATTTATGGGCGGTGTCCCAGGGGCTTGTTGGATATTGCCAAGGTGACTTGGGAGCAAGTGGTAACTCCGTACCGCAGCGTAATTGAGCACGTAACACTTATGCAGGACAGGATGGGCAGTTATGCCAATAGTAAAAGAATGCTTGGAGCGTGCACAACACGCCCAGAGCAGGGTGTACAATCGAGCAGCTAAGACACGAGTCTTTCAACCCGGAGACCAGGTATTAGTGTTGGTACCTGCTGTAGAAAATAAATTTCTTACCAAATGGCAGTGCCTATATGAGGTGCTGGACAGAGTAGGTGAAGTGAATTATAGGGTACACCAACCGGATAAAAGAAAGCCCGAACAAATATACCACATAAACTTACTCAAGTCCTGGCGAGACAGAGAGAGTCTGATGGCAGGGGCTACCCTTGATGATGGGCCTAGAGGGGCACCAGCATCTAGGGTAACCAACCCCCAGAAGGTACTGCCAGAGGTGGGTATTGCAGACACGCTATTCCACAGTCAAATACAATACATCACTGGTATATGGCCTTCATCACTGGTATATGGCCTCCATCACTGGTATATGGCCTCCATCACTGGTATATAGCTTCTCATTACTGTATATATCCCCCCATCACTGGCATAGTGCCCCCATCTCTGGTGTATTGCCTACAACGCAGATATATGGCCCCACCACTGGTATATAGCCTCCATCGCAGATATATGGCCCCCATCACTGGTATATAGCCTCCATCACTGATATATGGCCCTGATCACTGGTATATAGCCTCCATCACTGATATATGGCTCCCATCACTGGTATAGCACCCGCATCACTGGTATAGCGCCTACATCTCTGGTGTATAGCCTCCATAATGGATATATGGCCCCCATCATTGGTATATGGCCCAATTGCTGGTATATGGCCCCCATCCCTGGCACACTGCTGCCCCATCCCTGGCACACTGCTCCTCTACCCCTGGCACACTGCTCCCTCATCCCTGGCACACCGCTCCCCCATCCCTGGCACACCTCTCCCCCATCCCAGGCACACCTCTCCCCCATCCCTGGCAAACCTCTCCCCACCTCTGGCACACTGCTCCACCATCCCTGGCACACTGCTCCCCCACACCTGGCACACTGCTCCCTCTTCCCTGGCACACCTCTCCCCCTTCCCTGGCACACTGCTCCCTCATCCCTGGCACACTGCTCCCTCATCCCTGGCACATCTCTCCCCATCCCTGGCACATCTGTCCCCCATCCCTGACACACACTGCTCCCCCATCCCTGGTACACTGCTCCTTCATCCCTGGCACACTGCTCCCCATCCCTGGTACACTGCTCCCTCATCCCTGGCACACTGGTCCCCCATCCCTGGCACACTGCTCCCCATCCCTGGCACACTGCTACCCCACCCCTGGCACACTGCTCCCCCATCCCTGATATGCAGTATGTGCCTCATCATTTGTATAGGGCCCCAGGCTGGCGCTCATCATAAGATAAAAAGCTTCATACTCACCTTCTGACGATTTTCAGCACTGTCTGCTGGCTCCGGGCATCCTGCATCCAGTCTGCTGGCTTCTAATCATGTGACCGCGGCGCAGTAGCGATGACGTCACTGAAGCGCCGGTCACATGATTAGACCGGATGCAGGATGCCCGGAGCCCGCAGACAGTGCTGAAAATCGTCGGAAGGTGAGTATGAAGTTTTTTATTTTATGCTGAGTGCAGCATGGGGCCCATATAGTGGCAATGGGGGGGCGAGTAGTGCAATGTAATATGCACCGCTCCCCCTGCCGCTGATTGACAGGGGATGCAGTGCATATTGCATTGCACTAATGAGCAGCCCACGTGACTGCCTGCTCGTACTACAGCCCCCCCCCCCGCATCCACCAGCCCCCGTCACCGCCCCCATCCACTCAGCCAGTATACTGACTCGAGTATAAGTCGAGGGGGGCACTTTTCAGCACAAAAATTGTGCTGAAAATCTCGGCTTATACTCGAGTATATATGGTATATTCACCTTTTAATGTTGCATGGAATACGGCAGTATGGTTTTTAAGCCTTCATCCTGCATACCTTAATTATCTGAGATAATGACCTTTGAATTTTCATTAGTTATAAGCCATAATCATGAATATTTACAGAAATAAACACCTGAAATAGATCACTCTGTTTGTAATGACTCTATATAAGATAAGGGTTTCACTTTTTGCATTGAATTACTGAACGAAATTCACTTTTTGATGATATTCTATTTCATTGAGATGAACCTGTATATTTAGTGGTCCATATAAAGGTCAACTGATGAATTAGGAGCTTGGCTGTAAGTTCTTGCTCATGGTGCTTGAGGCAGCCATAACACCTACTACCACACTAGATATTAAAACTCACAGTGAGAAAAGACAATGATGGAGCTTTACCACCAAAGAATGTCCTAGATCACTTTGAACACATCTAAGCACAGTGTGTTAGTGAACACACATTCAGTCATCCAAAACTGGCAATATCGTAATAATACAACTCCTTCTAAAGTACAGTAAACATACACAGTAAAATGTTAGGCTTCCTTTATAACAGCAGTCATCCAACCATCCTAATTTATCTTTCTTAGCCATGCGTTATAAGTGCATGTGGCGATAAAAGAATACATTTGTGTAGATGTAACATGTTGTAACATATGGAAGACACTAACCTAAAACTATAACTCTTAAAGAGGAAAAATGTAAACCATATTTATTGCAGATGTTTCATCAGATTTGGTCAATGACTGACGTCTTCTTACAACAAGCTTTCTTAGCTCTCCAAGTAAACAGCATTTACTGTGCTTGCCTTTACTTAACAGTTCAATGACAGGAAGAAATAGTGTATAAGGCATATTTATTAAATTATTGCTTTGATATGTGACATTATTTAAAACAGTTAAACACAGCAAATAAAATCATTATGCTGGATTTTGTATTAAATCACTAGTCGGACACTTCCTAAGCGTCTAGGACTTCGTGATATATCGGCGAATGATGCATGCAAAGCCCAGTAGGGTGGCCTTTTGCAGCTGACAGATTGTTATTTTGTCAACTCCAATTATTTTCAAGTACTGGCCAAGGTTTTTAGGCACAACACCCAGTGTGCCAATTACCACTGGGACCACCTTCACTGGCTTGTGCGTCTTTGTAGTTCAATCTTTAAGTCCGCATATTGTGTAAGTTTTTCAAGTTGCTTCTTCTCAATCCTGTTGTCGCCTGGTATTGCCACATCGACAATCCACACTTCCTTTTTACTTACAATGGTAAGGTCCGGTGTATTGTGTTCCAAGACTTTATCAGTCTGAATTCGGAAGTCCCATAGTCGTTTTACATGTTCATTTTCAATAAACTTTTCAGTTTATGATCCCACCAGTTATTTGTGACAGGAAGATGGTAATTGTGGCACAAGTTCCAGTGAATCATCTGAGCAACTGTATGCTTGTAGTCTGTCTGCGCGATCTTCTTGCAGCAGCTCAGTATATGATCCACTGTTTCATCTGCTTCCTTGCACAGTCGACATTTGAAGTCTGTAGTTAATTTTTCAATTCTGGCTTTAATCACATGTGCGCAGTTCGCGTGCTCTTAGGCTGCTAGAATTAGGCTATATTCACACATAGCGTTTTTTTGCACTTTTTTCAGCGTTTTGCATCCAAGCAAAAAAGTGCAAAAAGCCCTTTAAAGTATGCGGTGCATTCACACACCACTTTTTTTACGGGTGCACTTCTCCCCCAAAAGCGCAGGGGAGAAGTGATGTCACACAGGGGAGGAACAATCCTCCCCTGTGTGACGTGTGTGCCAGTCCCTTTTGTGTTTTGTAGTGTATTAATATACTTATCAGAGGATATGGATACTATTCAGATTCTTTATCCTTTTTTAAATATTCTCCCATTACAGCTGTATCTAAAACAATATTTTTAATATTATTCTTACTTAAGTTTTATGTTCACAGTTATCCCTACCTCTTGCCCCCACCCCCTCTCCCTTTTATACGCCCTCCTTTTTTCCCTCCCCAGTTCAACGCCCAAATAGGCTAAGCATTTTGTAATGTGAATATTATATTTAACTTTAGATGCAATTGTTCAACTCTACATTCATCGTTATGTACAACTTCTCCTTATGTATTGCTTAAACTTTAATTAAATTATTTAAATGAGAAAAAAATATAAAAAATAAAAATGAAAATAATGTTTTTTTCTAATTATCACACAATATTAAATAAATGCAAAGTAAAATCTGCTTTGTAGAAAACTATAATAGAAAAAAATGTTTTCATATCTTACTGAAAGTTTATTTCAGGTGTCTTCAATTCCATTGGCCAATCTTGAGATGCTTCTACAACCTGATTGTAGTTCTGATATGGATAAATTAAAAAATTCATCTATCAAATTAATATTTCCTAAAGACTCATTTAAGCTCTGTGATGGGTGCACAATACTGCTGCTGCATTTAATATTCTAACAAAAATGATGTCCTCGCTATTATAAAAGAAGGTTGGAAAGCTGTCATGGAGTTGGCGACCCAGCCAAAGTGTGCAATCAGAGAAATACAGCCATGTCAGATAAATGACAAAAAACATATGTTAGGCTGGCTTCACATTTGCGTATGGGAAGGCAGCGTATTGCTGCGTTCTCATACGCAGTGAAACGCATGCGCACTGCGTTCCTATGTTTAACATAGGAACGCATGGTGCCTGCGTTTGCTGTGTTCGGGTGCGGACGATATCTGCTCCTTCCGGTGTCCAGCGTCCGCACCCGGGACGCAGCATGTTGGGTTTTTTTGTGCGCTTGGGGACCTTGGAAAATCAGCAAGCGTCCCCAAGCGCACAAAAAATGCATTGGCTTCAATGGGTCCGCAGTGTTCAGCGCTTGACAGCGCAGGAGAACGCTGCGGACCCATTGAAAAATCTCCCAGTGGCCGCCGGTGATGTCACAGGAGCTCACCGACGGCCACCGGGAGATCAGCTCAGCCTCTGCTGTCCTCTTCATCCCCGCCGCCGGTAATCTGCTAGTGGTGTCGGCGGGGAGAAACAGCTGATCTGACAGCTGTTTGAATCTTCCCGCGCCGACATCTCCTCTCGGTGTCGGCGCGGGAGATTCAAACAGCTGTCAAATCAGCTGTTCTCCCCGCCGACACGTCCCGGAGGTTACCGGCGGCCGGGAGGCGGAGATCTCCGGTGCTGATCTCCGCCCCCTGACAACGCCGATTGGCTGGCAGCCTGCACAGTGATGTGTCCGCAGGCGGACATTCTCCGCTGCGGACACATCTTTTGGACCCTGCTTTGCACTGCGTATGTGTCTGCATACCATCAGCATGCAGACACATACGCAACTGTGAAGCCAGCCTTACTTAGTATACTACTCCAGAGATGAAAACAATTCCTGACAGAATGACATTTTTTTCTCATACATTTTTCTGTTATTGTACAGGTAAAAGAAATGTTTAAAAAGTTGTGAGTCCTCAGTGGTTGATACCTTTTAATGGCTAACTGAACAGATGGTAAGAAATAGCAATCTAATAGAAAATGTCTTGTATATAAATATGTGACTTCAGATTTTGTGGTATTATGAGCCTGATGAAGAGACTTTAGAGTCTCGAAAGCTTGCTATTTATTACCATCTTTTCAGTTAGCCATTAAAAGGTATCAACCACTGAGGACTCTCAATTTTTTTAAAACATTTTTTCTGTTATTGTACCAATTCTCATAGTGTTCATATTGTTCAGATGTCTTTTTTATTAAAAGATAAAAATAACTAATATCAAATACCTGCTGTAATGTAATATATTCTTTGATAGCGCAAAACACCTGTTCCTACTGATTAGATTAATTTTGGATTGCCTACACAATAGCACTAATTAATCCAATGCTCCTGTTTAAGACCCTCTGAATGGTAATACTACTATATGATAGTAAACAACTAATAGCTCAGTGCACATTCTAAAGGCCCCCTTTACATCATGTTTGCTCCTTTCCGTGGGGATCCTGTTTTTTGCACGACCACTTGGACAGGAATGGACAGGCCTGGATTTGTTACTCCATATGCCATTTTTGTATCCAGACCCATGAATTTGACAGATCCAGACACAGAAAGAGCTGGGAGGAGCCCGAACCTGCAAAGCACAGGCAAGTGATGTCGGGGCTGACTTTCACTTTCGCAATGAATCTATGTACATTGCAAAAGGGAAAGCAATGGTTAAAAATAAAAAATAAATGTTAGATTTCTGCCGAGTGTCCCGCAATATGAGGCATCCACCTCCGGGACACTTGGTGGAGAGGTGAGCTTTTTTTTATTTTTAACCCTTTGCTTACTTTAATTTCAATTTAGCAGTGTTTGTAGATACACTGCTAAAGTGAAATTAGACGGGAACAGAGACGTTTTAGTGTACTGAGCATGCTCAGTATACTAAAATCGGATCAAGGAAACAATCCTGGTTTTTCCCAGATCTTATCTCCATAGATCCCCATGTTATTTGAATCAGACAGTGTTGGATCTGATGCTGTCCAATTCTGTCAGATTGTGTCCGCTACTCCCAAAATTGGAGCAGTCTCCGATTTTGGGGACATGAAAAAAACGGACAAAATTGGATCCCTGCATGCACGGATGGCTATTAAGCACCAATCCATGCCCATTAGTGCCTATTGGGATACATGGAGGCCAAATCGGATTCGTGGCTATCAGTTTTACAATGGATCGTCACGGATCCCAAAAAATCGTGATGTGAAGGGGGCCTTAGAAGTAAAAGATCACCAATGGAGTGGCATTTAAAATATTTGACAATAATTTCTACCTGCTACTGTAAGACTGCTTTCACATCAGCATTTCTGCCCTATCAGGGCAGATCTGGCAGCTTTGTAACGACTTACTTGCAGCAAGCCCCATTCATTCTCTATGGGACTTGTGGTCAGGTGCGGCAAGTGTGGTTTTGTCAGATCCAGCAAGTCCGGCAATTGCTGGATCTGGAAAAAAACGCACTTGCCGCACCTGACCGAAAGTCCCATAGAGAATGAATGGGGCATTACATGCCACATGCGGCAAATGGGACAAAATCTGCCTCAAATCAGCAAAAACACTGATGTGAAAGGTCCCTAAGATATATTGGACAATAAAGTGAGCAGTCAGTTCTTTGAGTTGATGCGTAGAAAACAGACAAAACTGTAAAGTTCTTAATTAGTGATGAGCGAATATATTCGTCATTATTCGTGACTCGCACGAATAGTGACATATTCTGGTTACTCAGTATGAGATTCATTAGTCAAGTAACTACTATGCCAAGTGACTAGTGCAAAGATAATGACGTGCCAATTTTGTAAAAGGGCTCCAGAGTGACTTGTGAGTGAATATGAACAGTCTAATGTGATTGAGAACTATACTAGGATTATATACTATATATTATAAACTATAGTAGGATTAATAGCACAATTTTATGAATGACAGAAGTTGACAAACTAACCTCATTACTTTTTATGAAGATGTGAGAAGAAACTTTTAAAGAGTAAACAAATTTCACACTGTCCCACACATTCATCTAAACAGTAAACTAAGGTCAGTAGGTTTAGAAAGAAAACATTGTAATTGAATCAAAACTTGTCTCACTACTAACATAGTGTACAAAGTATTGTGGTGAATGACTGCTACTCTGAATAATTTTTAGTTATAAGGGGTGTAATGCATGTTTCAGTGCTTGAATCTCTATAATTCAATTTTTATTAATTATATGCAAGAGGGTTTATTAGTCTTGTTCCCATTTTTGCAGTTGACAACTATGTAGTATATGTAGTCTATGCAAGAAGTTCAAAGGTTACATGGTGACTTAGACAAACTGAGTGTTTGGGTATACATGAGGCAGATGAGGTTCAAGGGGTAGAAATGTAAAGTTAAATGCTACATTTTTAATTTGAAATAAAAATCAAAGACACTCTCTTTCACCAATTTATTAACCCCGAAAACACCCTGAAGCTCAGTAGTAATCCACACACCGTCCCACAGCGATCCTTGCTAAATCGAGAGACTTAGGTTACTAGTAACTTAGACAATTAGATCACCTACTGAGAAACCGAGAAAAAAAAATCAATGTTTTATAATTTTGTTATACTGCAATGTAAGAAAAGTGTGCAACTACTACAGTATATGTGTGAATTGAAAAAGACACTCTGTACCTTGATTGATTAGATCATATTGTTGTTCTCTAAGACAGAAATAAACAAAATTAAAAGAAAACAAATTGGGATTTTGCTTTGAGTAGAGACGAGCGGACACATGCATTTTTGGTTCACTGGGTTCGGCCGGACATTAGTTAAAAGTTCAGTTTGGTGCCTGAACTTGACTCGAACTTGACCCCAAACCCAGAATCTCATATCATTCAGTAGGGACCCAAACGTCTGTGCAATAAAATGGCTGTAAAATGATTCTAGTAAGGACTAGAGGGCAGCAAAAGGAAGCAAAATGGAGTTAATTGCAAATGCAAGCAAATGTGGATAGGGTATAAATTTTAAAAAAATGAGGTGAGGTCCACCTTATTTTTGATAACTAGGCAGGGTAAAGCGGAAAACTAGGTACAGGTATTATTAGGCTGGGAAGGCCCATGGTTATTTGACCCTTACCAACATAAAATATAGCAGTTCACAGCTGCCCTAGAATTGGTACATTACATAGTATGCACCAATTTTCACTCTTTGCCTCGGCTCTTCCCGATTGTCATGGGGTGTTGGAACTCGGGTAATGGCTTTTGGGGTTAATGACAGCTATGAATTTAGTGTACAAAATCCAGGAGGTGCTGCTGATAGTGAGTGGCCTGTGTTCTTCATTCTCAATATGAGGATCCATAGGATAAGTTCAGTGTCATGGAACATTACACCATTGAATGACATCAGATCTTTGAGGATTGCTTTTAAGTTAACCCCTTCCCGACCTATGACGTTGTACAACGACGTGGGTCAGTAAGGGGGATCGGGATCTGATCGGTGCTGTTAAACCTTTGGATCCCGCTGTCAATTTCTGACAGTGGGATCCAAATTTGCCGGAGATCCCACGATAGTATCGAGAGATTTCCGGCGCTCACATGACAGCCCGTGGCCCTGGCTAGACCCCGGATGCTGTCACAGAGCACTTCCGGGTTGTGGTTGGCAGGCGCTGCTAACTGCAACTAGTTCGCGATTCTGAGAGATAAAGATGAGCTCATCTGTATCTCCCAGAAGTGATCGGACAGTGCAGCAGGGTGCCTCTCTAAGGGGCAGTGTAAAAATAAGAATTAAAAAACAAACTTTTTAAAACCCTGTAAAAAAAATCCCATAAAAGTTCACATCACCCCCCTTTTCCACCAATCATAATAAAAGTATTAAATAAACGATAAAAATAACATATTTGGTATTGCCGTGTTCAGAATCGCCCGATCTATCAACATATTTAATCCGTTAATGAGAGCCGTAAACTCCGTAATAGAAAAAAAATACAAACTACAAAATTAAGTTTTTTTGGTCGCCGCAACAATGATATAAAATGCAATAACGGGCGATCAAAATAGCGCAGCCACCCAAAAATGGTATCAATGGAAACATCAGCTCAAGACGCAAAAAAATAAGCCATCACACAGCCACAGATCCTGAAAAATGAGAACGGTTTCGGTCACAGAACATGGCGCAAAAAGTCAGTTTTTTTTTTTCTCAAACTTAATTTTTTTTTTACCACCTAAATAATAATAAAGGTATACATGTTGGGTGTCTACCAACTCATACCGACCCGAGGCATAACCCCGTCACGTCGGTTTTACCATATAGTGAACATGGCGGCTAAAATACCCAAAAAATAAACGTGTAATTGCATTTTTTTTGCAATTTCACTGCACTTAGAATTTTGTTTGCCATTTTCCTGTGCACTATATGGTAAAATAAATGATTGCATATGAAAATACAACTCGTCCTGCAAAAAACAAGCCATCATATGTCTATATTGATGGAAAAATAAAAAAGTTATGGTTCTTGGAAGCAGGGGAGCAAAAAACAAAAATGAAAAATGAAAAATTCCCGGGTCATGAAAGGTTAATAAATTGGTAAACAAGGAGTGTGAAAGAGTCTTTATTCAAATACAATATTTTTTCCTGTGTGGTTCTTTTAACTCTACATTTACAGGGCTAATAAATGGGGTGTCTAATAGACCCCTTTTTATCATTAACCACTTGACTTGATGCCAGCTGACACTACACAGCTGACATCAACCGCAAAAGTGTTACCCCAAATGCCACAGCACCAGGGCAATCCAGAAGAGCCAGAGCTGGCGCATCTTATGGATGTGCCACATTTGGGGTGGCTGTGAATTGGTATATTTAGGTTCGGAAGAACAAAATATCCATTGATCTTCCCATAATATCAGCTCCTATACGTCTGATTTACCTTGGCTGGTTTTAAAAAATAAGAAGGACCCCATTCCTTTTAAAAAAGTTTTAATAAATAGTTATAGACAATGGCATTGGGTCCCCTCTATTTTTGATAACAGTCAAGGTAAAGCAGACATCTGAGAGTTGCAGCTCACAGCTGTCTGGTTTACCCATTTTATCTGTGTCAATTTTTACATTTTTTTATTCATTGTTTACTGTAGCGTACATCATCTTCCACATGCAGAAAAGCTTGGTGATTAGCTGCACCGCTGCCTTTAAATAAATTTTATTAGCAAATGAAAAGCACCCAAGCTTCGAACTTTGACTCTGACTTTTAAAAAAGTCAACGTTTAGGTCCAAGCCTTGGACACTAGGTGTCCGGTATGAATCCCAAACTTTGTTGTTGGGGTTCGCTCATCTCTAGCATTGAGCGATAATACCAATTATTTCCACAAATTAAAGTTATGTCTCTATGTACTATAACATAATAATTTATGATTTTCATGGCTAGTCTCCTCTCATACAAAATAAAATAGAATAAACAGTTTTGACATCCCACAATATTATTATTGCTACATCTGCACCTCTCTGGTGCTGGAACTCAAATGCATGACTAAAAATGTTTAGCTCACTTTGAAGTTTGCCTTGAAGTTGTATGAGGTCTGAATACAAATCATGAAATTTATGTGTGTGTCTAAAAATTAGCATGGATCCTAAAATACAACTACAACTCCTTACATGAGTTAAAACATCAGGTGCTATGTGAAATCTAGAAAAAAATTATGCTATAAATGTATGTATTCTTTATAAACGTATAAATCAGCATTGAAGTAACTTTGTAAGGCTACAAATGCATTCAGAATGTATTTATTATATTGCAAATAATTTCTGTGGTTTCCTTTTCTATATTTTGCTTTTTTTTGGGGACTTATTATATTATCACTTGATCCTTTTAACAACTTTGTTTTTTTTTTAATTTCTCTAATGTATTAATATTTAAAAAACTGTTAGTTGAACATAGCAGGAATAAGAGGAAGAGTTAAAACACTGAAGTCTACATTTATTTTCCAGTTTACTAGTACGGATACTTGGCTCTTAGTTTATTGGAACAAGTAATTGGAGGTTGTTGTCTATGAATACGGATGTTTCATGGTCACGGTCTATTTGTGTGGTATCCAGGTACCCCTTTTGCTGCTGCTGAGTGAAGTGGTTGTCTTGTAGCAGTAGATCTGTTTCAGTGGGTTCCCTGAAAAATGCCCACAAGGAAAAATGCCCAAAAGCAACCCTAACCCTATCCATCAGGTTAACACCTAAACCAAACCCTAACACCTAACCCTAACACCTAACTCCTAAACCTACCCTAACTCCAACCCTGTGGGCACTTTTCTATTGAGCATTTTTCTAGTGTTGGTTTCAGTGTATCAGTTTTACTTTATACTGTGAGTTAGAAAATTTAGAATGAATTATAATCTGTATGTTTTTAGGATTGGTTGAAGTACAATGTACTATGGACTTTGCTTTTATCTACCGACTGATGTATGAATATAAAAATTAGATATTTAATGTCCCCAATATAAGCTACCACAGAAAGAGATGGGATATGAATTCCATGTCTGTGCTGAGACACTTCCTGTAACCTTGAGCAAACGTGTTCAGTCCAGTCATAGATTACCAGGTGCAAGAAGTTCTACTATATCAAAACTCCAAATCCAATCCATGCTGACATCATCCTCCATAAGTTTGCCTCACCAGAGGAGTGAAACTTTGTATAATCAGAGAGATTTGGCAGAAAAAATGCTCTATTGCACACTGGTTACTTTATTTGTCACCGGTGGGAACCAGTGCTACATGACTTCACAGCCACGAACTTTGTCTGCGTTCCCCCTAATGGAATGGGAAACGGTGTCTCCAAAACTGAAACTAAATATCACAACTTTGTCAGCAAGGGTAGCCAACATTTGAGGCTGCCTCCTTTAGTAAAGTATTACTTGGACTGTGTTTTCCTATAATTTTTCTATAACTAGTAAATGAAGTGTCAAACAATAGCCAACTTGAGGCACCCAAAACCTTACAGTATTTAAGGAGACAAAACCTCCACTTCAGTATTGTACATGAAATCACAGGACCCCATAGCAAAAATCCTAATTGGACCCCTTTAAAGAAAAAAGAAAAAAAAATAATATATATATATATGTATATATATATATATTTATACATATATATCTACAAGACAGGAGTGAAGTGTGTTACAGTGACTGACAGCTTGTAGACATGAGTAAAGTTCGTCACACTGACTGACAGCCTTGTAGGCAGGAATGAAGTGCCTTACAGTGACTGACAGCCTTGTAGACAGGAGTAAAGTTCGTCACACTGACTGACAGCCTTGTAGACAGGAATGAAGTGCCTTACAGTGACTGACAGCCTTGTAGACAGGAGTAAAGTTCGTGACACTGACTGACAGCCTCATAGACAGGATTGAACTGTGTCACACTGACTGACAGCCTTGTACACAGGAGTGAAGTGTGTTACAGTGACTGACAGCCTTGTAGACAGGAGTAAAGTTTGTCACACTGACTGACAGCCTTGTAGACAGGAATGAAGTGCCTTACAGTGACTGACAGCCTTGTAGACAGGAGGAAAGTTCGTGACACTGACTGACAGCCTTATAGACAGGAGTGAAGTGCATCACAGTGACTGACAGCCTTGTACACAGGAGTGAAGTGTGTTACAGTGACTGACAGCCTTGTAGACAGGAGTAAAGTTCGTCACACTGACTGACAGCCTTGTAGACAGGAGTGAAGTGTGTCACACTGACTGACAGCCTTGTAGACAGGAGTGAAGTTCGTCAAACTGACTAACAGCCTTGTAGACAGGAGTGAACTGCGTAACACTGACTGACAGCCTTGTAGACAGGAGTGAACTGTGTCACACTGACTGACAGCCTTGTAGACAGGAGTGAAGTGCATCACAGTGACTGACAGCCTTGTACACAGGAGTGAAGTGTGTCACACTGTCTGACAGCCTTGTATACAGGAGTGAAGTTTGTCACACTGACTGACAGCCTTGCAGACAGGAGTGAAATGCGTCACACTGACTGCTTGCCTTGTAGACAGGAGTGAAGTTCATCACACTGACTGACAGTCTTATAGACAGGAGTCGAGTGTGTCACACTGACTGATAGCCTTGTATACAGGATTGAAGTTCATCACACTACCGCGGGTAGTGGCGACCAATGAGCGAAGTGGCGCATATTTGAAAACCATGCGCACCACGCGCCATACAAATCACGCGCCAAGCCACGCGCTGCTTCTCTGATTGGGTATGGCCAACTGCGGCAACCAATGAGCGAAGCGGCATTGAAACTGCGCACCAAGTCTCTCATTGGTCGCCGAGGCTGGCGGCAACCAATCAGAGAAGCAGCGCGTGGCTTGGCGCGCGATTTGTATGGCGTGACTTCCAGGTGCTGCTCTTTTTAATACACTGCGCTCATTGGTCGCCACGGCTGGCGGTGACCAATGAGCAATGGCACGCGATTTCAGCCTCAGACAGACACGATTAGGCAATTATATAGTAGATTTTGTGCCCGCTTCCTTCTATCACAGGTGCACCTTTTGAATGTTATTGACTAATCAAGGATATTAATGTTAAATTTTATAACGGTCACGGTTGATCTTTATCTTAAAATGTATGGAAGGATTCACCTGTATCCAGGGGTGCACCAAGCCCCACTGAGCAGCAGTGATTACTGGGCAGGGGGAATGGGGGGTGCTGGTGGAGCCTAGCGCTGCCGCCCCTTCTACATTGCTCCTCCGGCGGGTCGCCACTGCCGCCTGAGCCGCAGTGATTACCGGGGGGGGGGGGGGGTGCTGGTGGAGCCCAGCGCTGCCGCCCCTTCTACATCGCTCCTACGGCGGGTCGCCGCTTACCTGCGGTGAGCGGGGTGAGCGCCCCCTTCTGCACTGCCGCTCCCCTGCCTCTTGCCGCCTGAATGACAGGGCTCACACTGTCCAATGGACGGTGCAGCCCTGCCTGTATCACTTTTATGATTCTATAATTTTAATCACGTGTTTAACTTCTTTTTACACTAATTATGTAATCATTGTTGTAATTGAATTGCCCTGTGGTGGGCTTTATATACTGTACTTGTGCACTTTATAGCTCACACAGTACTGCTTGAAAAAGGCTTTGACAAGCCGAAACGTTGCGGTCCTGGGAATAAATCCACATTTTTCACTTTTAAAGAATATGCGCTGTTAATTTTTTCTTAATATCTACATCTAAGGATTTATGGTAGGAGGGCTTGCACCCGAATTATTTTCTTTTTTGTGCTGTTCCACATATATTTTTCTTATATATATATATTTATAAACATGCATAGCATATAACAAAAATATGTACACCCCTCACATATTTGTAAATGTATTATTATGTCTTTTCATGGGACAACATTGAAGGTATGACACTTTGAGACAATGTAAAGTAGTCAATCTGCAGCTTGTATAACACAGTAAATTTGGTGTGCGCTCTAAATAATTCAACACACAGCTGTTAATAGCTAAACTGCTGGCAGCAAAAATGAGTACACCTCCAAAGTGAAAGTGGCTAAATTGTGCACAATTAGCCATTTTAACCTGCCTGGTATCATGTGACTCTTGATGGTGGGTTTACACGTCCCGATATCGGGCCGATATCGGGACCAACGATGCGGGAGCGCGCTTTTTGAGCGTGCTTTTCCCGCTATCGCATCGCCATTTTACACAGCCCGATATCGGGATACAACGTCCCGACGATGTGTACGCCCCCCAACCCAGGAACGACCATTTAACATGGGAGTGAATGGGTGACGTGGGCGTACACATCGTAGTTGGGCTGTCACACGGGACGATGCTGCTACAACGGCCATCCGATATCGGGTGCTTGAATAGCACGCTCATTCAACCCCGATATCGTTTTGGCATCGTTCCAGCATCGCATTGTACGTTCAAACCGTACAACGCGCGAACGATATCGGGTCCAACTCCCGAACCACGTGACTTTTGGTCGGAGTTGGATCGGAGTTGGACTCCGATATCGCGACGTGTAAACCCACCATTAGTGTTCAAAGGTCTCCAGTGTAAATGGGGAGCAGCTGTAATAAATTAGGTGTTATCGCTCACACAGTCATACTGGTCCCTGAAAGTTCAATATGGCACCTGATGTCAAAGAGATCTCTGAAGATCTGAAAAAAGACCTGTTGCTCTATATAATGATGCACTAGGCTATAAAAAGATAGCTAACACTCTTAATCTGAGCTGCACCATGGTGGCCAACATCAAGTAGTGGTCTACCAAGACAGGCTCCACTCAGAACAAAGCTTGCTATGGTCGACCAAAGAAGTAAAGTGCACCTACTCAGCATCAAATCCATAGGTTGTCTTTTCAAAATAGACATATGAGTGCTGCCAGTGTTGCTGTAAGGGTTAAAGAGGAGCGGGATTAGCCTGTTAATACTCAGACCATACACTGCACAATGGATACCAAATTTGTCTGCATGGCTTTAATACCAGAAGGACGCCTCTTGTAAAGATGGTGCACAAGAAACATTTAATTGAGACAACCAGACTAAGGACATAGATTGCCTGTTTTAGGGTATTGTTACACATCGCAATATTGCATGCAATTTCACTTGCAACTTACTGGTTGCAGTGAAACCATGGACACATTGTTCCATTTTGTTGCAGTGTACAAATGTAACAATGTGTCCATGATTTCACTGCAACCAGTAAAGGTGGGGTCACACGCGGCGATCTGGCCTGCGATGTCGGAAGCGATGCGCGGGTGCCCGCTCGCTTCCGACATCGCAGGCCAGCTGTCACACGGCACGACGTTGCCGGTGACGCGGAGGCGATGTGGGCGGAGCCATCACTCGCTGGGCTGGGCTCAGCCCAGCGAGCGATGGCTCAGTAACGCTGCGATATAGGCTGGATCGCGCCGCCAACAGTGTCAGACGGCGCGATCCAGCCTAATCGCTGGTCACAGGTTGACAGGTTTATGAACATGTTCATAAACCTGTCAACCTGCGACCAGCGATAATTTGCAGTTGCGTCGCGCTGTCACACAGCGCGACGCACTTGCAATATCGCCCGCGACTTCGCTGTGACGTCACTTTGCGGCGATGTCGCGGGCGAGATCGCCGCGTGTGACCCCACCTTAAGTTGCAAGTGAAATTGCATGCAATGTTGCAATGTGTAACAGTACTGTGGCACCCCTGCAGGGGATTGCCACAGGATCCACTGGTTCAAGGAGGGATTTACACCTTTGTACACACAGCACACAACACCTTCCACCTTCCACCCCAGACCTGAAGGAGGAGCTCTACTGGCTGCCTTAAGCCAGATCCCCTTTAAAAGATCCAGGCCTGAGGGGAGGAGCCAGTTAGTTAGTTAGTTCCAGTCAGTCGGTGGAGCGAGCTGAAGTGAAGAGCTGGTCGCTGGGAGGGATCCAGTTCCAGGACAAGGGAACACTGACCCAGCTGTACTGCACCCTTGGGAGAGGGTCAGAGGTCAGTGGAGGAGTAGGAGAATCAAGTAAAGGAAAAGGTCAAGGTTTTCCTGTAGTACACCCGGACACCGGAGTCCGATGTTGCCAGTATCTATTGCAGCAGCAAAAGCCCGGAATGACCAGGAGGAGTTAACCCCTGAAGAAAGCACAGTAAGAGACACTTGAAACTGACCAAGTACAGGACCAGGGGCCATAGGAGGAATAGGGACCCCGCAGAAGGACCTCATTGTCAGTTTAGAATAAAGCCTGAGAGGGAGAAGGAGCGGTGAGTTCAGTCACAGGCAAGACTTACGCCAAACCACAGAACACAGAGACAGAGGAGGCCTCACAACTTTCTAAGGTGGAAGACCCAAATTGCACTGGGGACCTGGTTACTTCTCTGGACTGTACCTGTTACCCTGTCACCAGTAAAAGGTACCAAAACAAAGATCACTGTATGTGTGCCTGCTTAACCGCCACTATTCACCGCATTGACTGCAGAGACGCAACTACAACTCCCCTCATCTATCCCTGCTGCCCTGAGGTGAAGCTCCACCTGTGGGGAGCTGTACTACACTGAGCTGCACTTCCATCACCTCAGCGGTCAGCTGCAGCGCTGGTATACCCGTTACCAGAAACTACAGGTGGCGTCACGTTACCAATCCCCTTATCCCCGCCATTGAGGGTCCAGGGCACGGGACCAGGGACCGACCATCCGTGATCTCCCATCAAAGCCGCCATCAGCCCCGGTACCCGAGTACCCCTACCCTGTCAACTGCTTAAGTACCCTTAGTCTGATGAGACCAAGATAAATTTATTTGGTTCAGATAGTGTCAAGCATGTGTGGGGCCAACTAGGTGAGGAGCATAAAGGCAAGTTTGTCTTGCCTACAGTCAGTCGTGGCGGTGGAAGTGTCATGCTTTGGTACTGCTTGAGTGCTATGACTTTGGAAACTAAAGTTCATTGAGGGAACCATGAAAGCCAACATGCACCTTGACAAAATCAAGCAAAGCACAATAACTTAATTTCAAAAACTGGTCTGTAGGGCAGTAATCCAACATGATAACAGCCTCAAACCCTCAGCAAAGATGACCACTTCCTTGCTAGAGAAACTGAGGGTAAAGGTGCTGGACAGGCTAATCAAGTTTCCAGATCTAAACCACCTTACATGGAAGATGGAGGAGCGCAAGTGTCTCTAGCAACCACCAACTCTGTGATGTCATCAAGGAGGAGATGAAGAAGATTCCAGTGGCGACCTGTGCTGTTGTAATAAATTCCATGCCCAAGAGAGTTAAAGGGAACCAACCACCTCAGATCACCCTAATACACAGTTAGTACATGTCCCTGCACCCTAAGGATACCTTTCCAGCACTGTTTTTGTGTAAAATCTTGCATTAGTATAACTGATATAAAGAGTTTATAAAGTTACCAGCCTGGGACTTCTGGGCGTATCCCTCCTTCTGTTATACTTCAGGGCTGTGCATTCATTGCATGGCTGTGCTCCCCCTCCCTCTGTGCAGAGGAGATAACGATCACACCCATCAGGGCAGGGCAGCAGGCACGGAGGGAGGGGGAGCACAGCCATGCAATGCACAGCCCTGAAGTATAACAGAAGGAGCGATACGCCCAGATGTCTCCAGGCTAGTAAGTTTATAAACTCTTTATATCAGTTTTACTAATGCAAGATTTTACACAAAAACCAGTGCTGGAAAGGTGTCCTTAGGGTGCAGGGACATGTACTAACTGTGTATTAGGGTGATCTGAGGTGGTTGGTTCCCTTTAAAGCAGTGCTTGAACACAATGGTGGCTACCCAAAATATTTACACTTTTTGAACAATGTGGCCATTTTCACTTAGGGATGTACTAACTTTTGTTGACAGCAGTTTAGACATTAATGGCTGTGTGTCGAGTCATTTAGAGGATAGACCAAATTTACGCTCTTATACAAGCTGTACACTACTTTCTGTGAATTTAAGTGTTATATCTTTAGTGTTGTTCCAAGAAAATATATAAAAAATATTTAGAAAATTGTGAGAGATGGGACCATCTCCCTTTATTCATGGAAAATATATGGGGGAATAGAGAATGCTCCTATTAATCTGTACTAATCATTATCTAATCTGTGGCTAAAGCTGGTAGAATTTCTCTTGCTGAAATTGGTAGAGTTGCAGTGTATTAAAGTAGATCTAAATAGTCAAATAAAATATATTTTTTGCACTTTTTTATTCTTTGCTTGTTTTCACTTGGTAGCTGAAAACACGCAGAAAGTTCATTTTTCTTCACTCCCTCCCATATGTATCATCAATTCGATCCTGGGATCATGTCATGTGGAGGTAAATGATGTTAAAGCCGTAAGGCAGATGACTTACTAATGAGTCAATGATGTATATCACCATGTACTGACAGAGATGAATGAAGGACAGAACATTCCACTTTACAAAAACATTTTAAGAAATGATACACCTGTTTTCAATTTGACATCTAACACAAATATGGAGAAGTATGAAAGAAATACATCCATTTGAAGGACATTCTTTACTCCTACTCTCTATATCATATGTTACATTCAGAACTTTTACTTTGAAGTATATTTTATTGGATGGGTTTTGCCAAAAGTCCTTTATAACTGCAAAGAGGGTCACTGATGTAGGGTCTTTACAGCCCTGAGCTCTCAAAGGAAAGACGATAGGAAATAGTATCTGTCAGATATACAGATTCATGCAGCATTCTTTACAGCATTAAGAACAGGTGAATACAAATGTGTCCCCTTAAAAATATTGAAATTACTTACTGTTCATAACTTAAAAAAGATATTTGTACTGTGTTAGCCAGTAGATAGAAAAATATTATAATCTGAAAGTCCCCTCAGTGGTTGATACCTTTTAATGGCTAACTGAAAAGATTGTAAACATAGCAAGCTTTCGGGACACTAAGGTCTCTTCATCAGGCTAGTAATAACACAAATTCTGAATATACACACATATAAGCACACAAATAGGAGGCTGGATATGCAGTAAATAAATTAGGTGTGGTGAAGCATGACCTATAATGGTCAGAGATGGCGGTGGGAGACAACATCTGTGGCAGCATCATCCATAAAGTACATAAGAAGCACACAGTTTCATGTCCCTTGATTAATTGTTGGTCCAAGATTTGAAGAGTGGTCTGTGATGGGAGGGGGTAGAGTTAAAGCATCTGGACAATAAATACCAGAGTTCAGCCTTTGACCAGTGGTCCAAGATTTAAAATTTCCTCAATTAATGTAAAAAGACATAAATCCATGCGAGACATTGATTCCCACTCTGAATGTATCAAAGGTCAACATTAATTTATATTCCCAGACTCTCAGATTATAATATTTTACTGTTAATATTTACTTATACTTTTTAGCATAAAGTAAAAATCTCTTAGATATTTTAGACATGTAATTAATAAACAGCTCCAAACAATTCTCATACACATTTTTAGGAATAAATGATTCCCAAACTGTACATGGACTAGAATATTCGGTGGTCGCAATACCCACAATTCAATCATAAACAACTTCTGCGACACAACTCATGAATATGGTAAATTCATATTTATTAAAGTGCCATATAAAGTGCAATGTGCTATACAGACATGGTGACAGGGTATTCAGACTGTTATACATAATATGGCAAAGGTCACATGATATTACATACATCAGAATATTAATGTATCATTATTTATACCAATTATTACTATTTATAACTGTGTTCTCTTTAAGTCTGGTTGAGAACATACACACACTCAAAGAGTGTCTGGTAAAAGTGACATGCTCATTCCTATAGAATACAAGATCCTCCCAAGATTCTTGTTATATATACTGGGTGGTTTTTTCCAACCCCACATCACCCAAATATACTGCTTATATGTGATGTAATGGAGTACTCACAACATGGGTGTAACCACAAACTATAGATATAGGATTGCAGTATGAAAAACAGTGGGTAAATCTGTGAGTGCCAGAATTTACCCAGCATGGGTGGTGGTTGTATATTTTATTTCCTCATGACACCTATTGTTTCAAATAAGTAGCACTCAGCCAGAGAGATAACCTATAGCTTACACCACCATGCTGCATTAATATGCATTGTTGTAGTCCATACATCCAATGGCAAAAAAGCAGTTACTACGGATTAATGTGTGCACCACATAATAGGCTATACCTTGAGCGTGGCAGGGGAGGATCTAGTGATGAAGTCCTATAACCCGGGTCCTTGCGCCCCAATGCGCATATCGGTCCTCCTTCATCAGGGAAGGGTGAAACAAGTGAGAGCTTGTGTGTGTTAAAAAGGATCCCACAACCAATCAACTCTGGTGTTTATATCATGTGAGTCACGCCCCCTGATGAAGAAGGACCGATATGCGCATTGGGGCGCAAGGACCCGGGTTATAGGACTTCATCACTAGATCCTCCCCTGCCACGCTTAAGGTATAGCCTATTTTATGTGGTACACACATTAATCCGTAGTAACTGCTTTTTTGCCCATGGATGTATGGGCTACAACAGTGCATATTAATGCAGCATGGTGGTGTAAGCTATAGGTTATCTCTCTGGCTGAGTGCTACTTATTTGTAACAATAGGTGTCATGAGGAAATAAAATATACAACCACCACCCATGCTTGGTAAATTCTGGCACTCACAGATTTACCCACTGTTATTCATACTGCAATCCTATATCTATAGTTTGTGGTTACACCCATGTTGTGAGTACTCCATTACATCACATATAAGCAGTATATCTTGGGAGGATCTTGTATTTTATAGGAATGAGCATGTCACTTTTACCAGACACTCTTTGAGTGTGTGTATGTTCTCAACCAGACTTAAAGAGAACACAGTTATAAATAGTAATAATTGGTATAAATAATAATACATTAATATTCTGATGTATGTAATATCATGTGACCTCTGCCATATTATGTATAACAGTTCGAATACCCTGTCACCATGTCTGTATAGCACATTGCACTTTATATGGCACTTTAATAAATATGAATTTACCATATTCATGAGTTGTGTCGCAGAAGTTGTTTATGATATTTTAGACATGTCAGAAACTTCAAGAACAGAGAGCAAAAAGTGGGTTTGCACCATCAGCCTGGGCATTGGGATTTCTGTAATTGATAACCCAGGAAATGTAACCCCTTAGGCTGGCTTCACACTGGCGTTTGTGTCTGCATGCGCAGGGCATGCAGACGCAAACGCAGTGCAAATGCAGCCCATACTGATGTGAACGCAGTGGAGAATCTCCGCATGCGTTCACATTAGTATGCAGCCCGCCAGCCAATCAGCTGTCTCGGGGCGGCCGGGAGGAGGAGATCAGCAGCAGAGATCTCCTCCTTCCAGCCACAGCTGATTTCCCGCCGGTGTCAGCGTGGGAGATTTGAAGATACAGCTGATTTGACAGCTGTTTAAATCTCCCGCGCCGACACCGAATAAGGTTATATCGTTGCAGGAGATAAGAAACAGCTGATCGCTTCTTCAAATCTCCTGCACCGACCTCACCTATTCGGTGTCAGCGCGGGAGATTTAAACAGCTGTCAGATAAGCTGTTTCTTCCCGCCAACACCGGCAGGAGATCAGTGAAGGCTCTAGCTGATCTCCCGGTGGCCGGCGCTGATCACCGGCGGCCACCGGGAGAGATTTCAATGAGATCCGCAGCATTCTCCTGCGCTCTCATGCGGAGGACATTGCGGATCCATTGCATTCAATGCATGGTTTGTGCGCTTGCGGGCGCTTGCAGATAAAACAAGCGCCCGTGAACGCACAAAAAATGCAACATGCTGGGTTCAGAGTGCGCTCGGAGGGTGCACAAATTATGCTCATCCGAACACAAACGCAACCGAATGCAGCCGAACGCAGGCACATGCGTTCCCATGTTAAACATAGGAACGCATGTGCGCAAGCATTTGGCTGCGTTCGGTGCGCTTCGCTCACAAATGCTAATGTGAAGCCAGCCTTAGTGATGGAACTAATTTTCACAATAATGACCAGATTAAATTTTACAATTCTGACCAGTGTCACTTTATGAAGTAATAACTCTAGAACACTTCAATGGATCCCAGTGATACTGAGATGTTTTTTTCATGACATATTGGACTTCATGTTAGTAGTAAATTTAGGGCAATATTTGGTGAAAATTTCATAATTTTCAAACTTTGAATTTTTATACCGTTAAACCAAAGATTAGTGTGACACAAAATAGTTAATAAATAACATTTCCACCTGTCTACTTTACATCAGAACAATTTTGGAAATTATTTCTTTTTTTGTTAGGAATTTAGAAGTGTTCAAAGTTTATCAGCTATTTCTCATTCTTACATCAAAATTTACAAAAGCTTTTTTTTTTTAAGGGAGAGTCGTATGTGACAGAAAATACCCAAAAGTGACTCCATTCTAAAAACTGCACTCCTTAGAGCCGCTTTACACACCAACTTCTGTGTCCAACTTCTGAACAGATCTCTGGTTGCAGTGAAATCATGGACACATTGTTTAATTTGTACACAGCCACAACATGGAACAATTTGTCCATGATTTCACTGCAACCAGAGATCTGTTCAGAAGTTGGACACAGAAGTTGGTGTGTGTAAAGTGGCCTTTAGACTTCTCAAAACCACATTCAAGAAAATGATTAACCCTTCAGGTGTGTCACAGCAATGAATGCTAAGTGGAATGAAAAAATAAATGCATTTAAATTTGACCTAAAAATGTTGCTTTAACCTCAATTTATTTACTTTTACGAGGGAAAGCAAGAAAAAATGGGTACTAAAAGTTGTTACCCAGTTTCTTCTAAATGCGCCGATACCTCACATGTTGTCAGAAACCTCTGTTTGAAGAAATGGGAAGGCTCAGAATGGAAGGAGTGCTATTTGAATTTTGGAGAACAAATGTGGCTGAAATAGATGATGGGCACCATCTTGCATATTGCATATTTTACCTAAACAATAGAGACCCCTCAAATGTGACCCCATTTTAGAAACTAGACCCGTCAAAGATTATATCTAGGCATATAGTGAGCATTTTGAGCCCACAGGTACTTCACAGAATTTGATAACAAAAGGTTATCATACTGAAAATGTGTCTTTTTTTCATAAAGGTGTTGTTTTAGCAACACATTTTTCCTGACCATTATAATTTACAGCCAATGAAAACCCAAGTAATTATCTAAAAAAATTAAAGTAGGAGGGATATAGGTTCTGTGAGATAAAACATTACCTAAATGGTATCAGAGGATCACATTGTGTGGTTGTCAGAGTCACCATCACTATAAAAGCATATCATGGCTGCTGCAGTCCACAGCCTGGTGTCTATAAAGTTGGGAGGATGAAGGGTTAAAAACAACGCTGCTGTATTTCACAAGACATCAAATGGTGAATATATCTTGTCCTATCTTTCTTACCACTCTTTTAGTGTATCATTTGCTGGCTTCACTTCCTCTTCTCTTCTTCTCACTATTGGGGTCCCTCGGGGAGTTCAGTTCTTGTCCTCTTCACTTCTCTGTCTACACTGCTACGATTGGACAGACAATCAGCAGATTTGGCTTCTAGTACCATCTCTATGCTGATGACACATAATTATACACTTCAGCCCCTGACCTTACCCCTGTGGCACTAAAGAATACCAATGACTGTCTAACTGCAGTTTCCAACATCATGTCCTCTCTCTATTTGAAACTCAAACTTTCCAAAACTTAACTTCCTCTGCTTCCGCCCTCCACTAATCTCCCTAAATCTGACATCTTCCTTTCAGCATGCGGTACCATGATAACACCTAGGCTCGCTGTCTGGGGGTTATGTTTGACTCCGATCTCTCCTTCACCTCCTGTATCCAATCTTTCACCCGCTCCTATCGCTTGCACCTGAAAAACATCTCTAGAGTCTGCCCCTTTCTCACTATGGAAACAACAAAAACCCTCACCGTGGGCCTAATGCATTCCCGCCTTGACTAATGCAATTCTCTATTAATTGGCCTCCCCCTCACTAGACTTTCCCCTCTCCAGTCCATCCTTAATGCAGCAGCCAGGATCACCCATCTGGCCAGTTGTTACTCAGATGCCTCTGCTCTGTGCCACTTACTGCACTGGCTGCCTATACGCTACAGGATCCAATTTAAATTGCTTCTTCTCACCCACAAAGCTCATCACAGTGCCGCACCTCCCTACATCTCCTCCCTCATTTCTGCTTATCAACCTACCCATTCTCTGTGTTCTACAAATGACCTTCGACTAACATCTGCATTAATCCGAACCTCCCACTCCCGGTTCCAAGACTTCTCCCAAGCTGCAACAATTCTCTGGAATGCTCTCCCCTAAGAAATTAGGACTTTCCACCTTACATAGCCTCAGATGCTCTCTAACACACATCTCTTTAATGTGGCCTATCATTCTTCCTAATAGAAGTGCTTTATACTGATATAGCCCATTCACTATCTCACTGGACATAACTCTCCTTCAAACTCCACCAGACCCAAAAGCTCTACACAAACTGGATAATGACTAATCATGAAATATATTCCTATCCCCCTCTTCCTCAAGATGCCTGGACCATCATTGTAATAAGCCCCTGTACTTTGTGTAACCCCTATCCGATTGCAGATTGTAAGGTATTTGAGTAGGGTTAGCTTTATTTTTGCTGTAATTATTGTATTGTATTTTTTACATTGTTTCTCTGCTTTACTTATAGTATTGTATTTTTTACATTGATTTTCTATTTTAACCAATTCCCGATCTTTGACGTTGTGCAACATCATGAAAGTCGGTGCCTTCACGACCCATGACGTTGCACAACGTCATGGCAGTTACCGTGGCAGCGTTGCCGTGGTAACCGCTATTGGGCCCCGGTGCCCTGTGATTCCTATTGAAACAGTCAATCACAGTGATACTGTCTCCACCTATAGAAGGGGTAATCAGAGCCCCTTCTATAAGCTGGAGTGCTGGAGGGGGCGAGGATCCCCCCCTCCAGCACTGATGGGGAGTGATCTGATTACTCCCCATCATCTTCACCAAGTTGACAGTGGTGTAGGCACTTTTGCTGGCCACCATCGCCTGCCTCCCGCCGCCTTTTTCCGGCCGCCGCCGCCTGCTTCCCGCCACCAGGTGAGCCACCGCTTCTCAGCAACTCGATGCCCCATGCAGGATGATCGGGCTGCAGAATAGCGATCTGGCAGCCCAGGCACTGTGATCCACTTAGTGGATCACTGTGCCTGGGCTGTCAGATCGCTTTCTGCAGCTCGATCCCCCATGCAGGGAGATCGGGCTGCAGAAAAGCGATCTGGCAGCCCAGGCACTGTGAGCCACTTAGTGGATCACTGTGCCTGGGCTGTCAGATCACTTTCTGCAGCTAGATCCCCCATGCAGAGGGAACGGGCTTCATAGAAGCGATCTGGCAGCCTGGCTGCAGTGATCCAGTTAATTGATCACTGTGCCTGGGCTGCCAGATCACTTTCTGCAGCTCTATCTCCCATACAGGGTGATTGGGCTGCAGAATAGCAATCTGGCAGCCCAGGCACTGTGGTTCACTTAGTAGATCACTGTGCCTGGGCTGTCAGATCGCTTTCTGCAGCTTGATCCCCATGCAGGGGAATTGGGCTGCAGAATAGCGATCTGGCAGCCCAGGCACTGTGATTCACTTAAATATACATATTCCATATGGTTTTACTTTACTATGCAGCTATCAGATGATTGCCTGATTAGCTGAGCAACTCAACACTTGAATAGTATTGTATCAAAAGGAGAAATACATGTGGAGTCAAACAATTGCTTTAAACAATCATATAAATCAATTTATTAGAGACACATATAAACATAAATATGCAGGAAACAAGGTACATCATGTAAAGACACATACTGTAGTACATAGTCCATAAACAAAAGATGAGGGCGCACAGTATATAACACAATTGCACATTCATAGGACAAAACAGCATTGGTTCACTAATAGTTAATTCATTAGATTTATAGTGAGGCAGCCATAGTAATCAGAATATAGACTGGCAGCTCACTAAACCTATTGCAGCGTCCCATAAAGTGCAAATGCTCAAGTAACTTCATACAAAAGTGCACAACAGATCAATTGAATAAGGTGCTAGTGCAGGATAAAAGATTGAAACCTCCATACCTAACCAGACACCTTGGAAGCATGGTCTGATATGCATAAGGTGAGTGATTGCTTTATATGGTCCATTTTATATGTATTTTGCTGTTTTAGGACACAACAAAAATTAAAAATTTATAGAATAGGACCACTCTATCTGAGACATTCCTTGACGTGGAAGAGTGGCTCAAAGGATTATTTAATCTTTTGCGAAATGTCTCATTACTGTGCAGTATGGAAACAATATGTGTATTTACACAATTTATTTTTTTTTTTTTTAAATTTCTTTTTTTTTTAAACCATTAGTTTTATTGAATTTCAGATAGGCAAAAAAAAAAAAATACACAGAAACAAAGTTCAGAACCATAGTCTAAACAGATTACAAATTAACCACAAAAGGAGAGTAAAAGAGGTGGGGTAAAAGAGAGGGGAAGGGAAAAGAGTAATTAGCTCAACATCCATGATGAAATCAGATGATTTAGCATTGTAAACAATCAGACGATATTGTACTGTAGCTAGAGGATATCCAGGGGTCCCACCACGTCAGGACCTTCAGTTTACGTGACCGAGTTTGGGAGAGCAGCACTTCATGAGAACAATGCAGATTCAATCTATTGACCATTTCTGACAAGGTAGGTAGGGCAGATGACTTCCAATGACTTGCGATTGTCATGCGAGCCGCAATAAGGGCATTCGAGAGTATAGGGCGGAGGATAGTCGGAAAAGTATCAAGATCTATACCCAACAGTGCTAATTGGGCATTGAGAACTAGAGGCAAACCAGTCAGGGAGGTTAGTAAAGTTTCGACCTCTTGCCAAAATGCATGCAACTTCGGACAATCCCACCAGATATGAGAATCTGAGCCTAGGGCTGTGCATCCCCTCCAACAGTTAGATGAGGAAGATAATCTAGGAGATTTAAATTTAGCCAACCTTGCTGGGGTGAGATACCATCCCAGCGAAACCTTTTTGGCCTGTTCTAGATGGTTTACACATGCCGAATAACGGGCAGCATGTCCTGAAGCGGCCTGCCACTGTTAAAAGGAGGCTTCAAAATTAAGTCTAGACTCCCATCTCACCATATAAGGAAGTTTAGTTGTGGACCGCAAATCCAAGATAGCCTTATAGATAATGGACACTCCCTGAGCCGATGGCCCCTGTTGTTTAAAAAGGGACTGGAGGGAAAAATTTATTGTAGTGAGGTCACAGACAGGGATAGGGTTCGAATGTAAGAAGTGCCTGAGTCGGAAGTGGGCAAAGAAGGCTGCTGGGGGGAGTGAGAATTTGGCTGACAAGGCATCAAACGACTCCAGCCGCCCCTGACTCATGAGTTCTCCCAGTAGGGCAACGCCTTGCTGCTTCAACGCTTGCAGGGAGAAGTCGCCCATTCGCGCCTCCACCGCTCCCAGCGTAACATATTTATAAAGGAAGGGCAGATGTGTCCTGGCCGCAAGCGCCCAGACCTTAAGTACTGTCAGCATTGATCGCAGGAGCCCAGGTGAGGGTGAGCTCGAGAGAAGAAACATTTCTAGCAGAAGCTGAACAGAGTGTCGAGGGGAAAGCCAGGACTCAATCTGTAACCAATGAGATGGGGGGGAACCAGCCCACCATATTTTAGCTATATCCAGTGTCACAGCTGTGTAATATGCCGCTACGTCCGGTACTCCCAAGCCACCCCGCGCATATGGAAGTGTCATGGTGGAGAGTGCTACTCTATGGGGTTTCCCACTCCAGATAAAGCCACCTAAAGCTGTTTGGAAAAGGTTAAGATATTTGCGGGGGAATGGCAGGGGAACGCAGCGCAAAAGATAAAGAATTTTTGGAAGGATCATTATCTTGGTCAGATGAATCCTGGCCATCCACGAAAGCTGATGGGTGGAGTATTGTGCAAGAGTCGTTCTAATAGAGGATAGAAGAGAATCACAATTAACTTGGACTATGCGAGATAGGTTTGTGATGTGAATGCCCAGATAGCGGAACGCTCTATGCGCCCAGGTGAATTGGAAAAGGGAGCGGAGAGAGCTCAGCTCAGGTACAGGAATGTTTACTGGGAAAATAGATGATTTGGATAAGTTTAATTTATAGAACGAGGCTTTGGAGAAGTCCTCCAACAACGCAACTATTGCGGGGATAGAGGATGAGGGCTTGGTGCATGTGAAAAGAACATCATCCGCATAGAGCGATATTCGATGTTCTATCGGGCCTATCTGCACTCATGAAATGTGAGGGTGGGTGCGTGCTATGGCGGCCAAGGGTTCCATCACTAATGCAAAGATCAAAGGGGAGAGGGGACAACCCTGGCGGGTTCCGTTTGTGATCCGGAAGGGGGTGGAGGAAAAGCCCCCCACCTTCACGGTCGCACTAGGTGCTGAATAAAGAGCCAGAATTGCCGACTTGATGTTGCCTGTAAAGGCAAACTTGTCTAGAACCCCCGCCAGGTACCCCCAGTGCACCCTGTCAAACGCTTTCTCTGCGTCTAGGGACAAGAGCGCACTAGGGGTCCCTCTCCCCTCCAAAACATCCAGAATGTCAACAACCCGTCTGGTGGCGTCCCTCGCCTGTCTATGTGGAACGAAACCAACTTGGTCCAATCCAATCAAAGACGGCAGCACCAACTTAATACGTTCAGCTAACATTTTAGAGTAAATTTTCAGATCGCAATTAAGAAGTGCGATAGGCCTGTAATTACTGGTATCTGTGAGGGGCTTGTCTGGTTTAGGGATTGTGGATATTGACGCCAACAGTCCCTCCGGCTTAATCACCCCCTCCCTCTGCCAAAGATTGAAAAGGGCGAGAAGATGTGGGGCTAAGAGGGTGGCAAAGGTGGCGTAATACTGGTAAGGGAAACCATCAGGGCCCGGTGCAGAGGATTTTTTTGCAGAGTGAATGGTTTTGATAATTTCCGCCTGGGAGAAGGGAGCGTTCAACACATCTACCTGAGCTGCCGAGAGAGTAGGCAAATCGGCTCTATCAAGAAACGCTTGAATTATATCAGGAGTAGGTTGAGGGGTTGAGGTTGAAGATGACAGGTTATAGAGACGGTCATAATAATCTTTGAATTGTTCTGCTATGTGAATGGGATTACGGACCACACCTCCCGAAGGGGAATTAATCTGCGCAATTCTGGATTTGGTCTCCAGTTTCTTGACTCTCCTCGCTAGTAACTTGCCCGCCCTATCCCCCATCCCGTAATAAAGTGCTTTAGTCTTGCGGAGGCGGTGTTCCACTTTTTGGAGTAAGAAAATTCGTAATTGGGATCGGGTTGACATTATTTTGGTCAGTAAAGCAGGGTCAGGGGAAGCGGCATAACTGTGCTCCAAGGATTGTAAAGTGGATAGATGGGAGTCCAGAGCCTCATTATACAAGCGTTTGGAACGTGCAGCCAGCTTCAACAGGTGGCCCCTCACTACAGCCTTGTGGGCAAACCACAGCGTGTCAGCCGAGACAGAGTCAGAGCTGTTAAGGTGAAAATATTCTTTCAAGTAGTCTCCAATGATCTCACAGTTATCTGGGGAGGTGAGCATAGATACGTTCAGTGACCAGTGGAACGGAGCAGCGCCGGAAAATTTATCCTTCAGCGTAATAGACACTGGGGCGTGGTCCGACCACGTGATCACATCAATATCAGCAGCTACACAGTATGGCAAGAGCGAGTCATTCAGCAACAGAAAATCTATTCGGCTATATGATCGGTGTCTTGAAGAAAAAAAAGAGTAACCTCTTTCTGAGCCATGAAAGTAGCGCCAGACATCATGCATTTTAAATGAGGCTACTACAGGGGCCAAATCAGAGCGGTAGGCAGTAGGAGCCGAGCAATCAAGGGACTTCTGTATTGGAGCATTGAAATCACCTCCAATGACTCTATGGCCCGACATGGAGGTGGAAAGATCTTCAAGGAGGGACCTAAGAAAGCCAGATTGACCCGTGTTGGGGGCATAAATTGAAAGGAAAGTATACATAACATCATTAATGCGACAGGTTACCGCTAAATATCTCCCTTCTGTATCGGACATACACTTTATCAATTCAAAGGTTAGGGTCGAACGAACAAGAATCGCCACCCCAGCTTTCTTAGACATAGAGTTCGAAAAAAATTGGTGAGGGTAGAAACGTGAAACCAAGCGGTGGTTGTCTCTCCCCAGAAGGTGCGTCTCCTGTAGCAGCACAATCTCTGGCTGCGATTTTCTCAGATAATTGCGGAGGAGCGCACGCTTCTGGGAGAGTTCAAGCCGTTCACATTAAACGAGACTACTACAATTGGCATAGTGAAGTAAATACAACAGTAGTATGTACACAATGCATCGTAGAAACATTAGGTTTGAAGGAGTGAGCTGAGAGAGAAAGGGAAAGGTAGGGGAAAGAACAAGTAATAAAATATAGAATAAACAGAAAGTCATTAACAGATGTGTGGTCTCACACTTATTAAGGGACCGCACCGTCGATGCCACTCCAGCTGGGGCAGGAATGAAACCAGCTCGAGCAACCGTTACTCAGAGCAACGGCAAATATGGTGGAAAAGAAAAAATTCAAAACAAAAAGGAAAAAACAGTCAAAATTCAACAGTTCTCAGAGCGGCAAAAATCCACTCAATGGGGAAATCCCTCAGGGCTCCCTAAAAGAAGAAAAACAAAAACAAAGGGAAACGATCACCTGAGGGACCAGTACCAAGTCCAGGACGTCAGTTCCCGGGGGTTCAATAAAGCAGAGCGATGCCGGGGTGTGAGAAGGTGCCGTGTAATCAAGCCACTTCCCATTCTACTTCCAGCCTCTTCTGATTAAGTCGTGGTTCGCGACGGTCAGGATCTGGAGCACGATCATTCAATGTTGATAACGGTGGTTTTGACTGAGAAGATGGAAGAAGGTCCCATTGCTTGAATAACTTCGCTGCCTGCATAGGGGTCAAGCACACATGTGAGACGTCGTTGCGTCGGATGATCAGACGAGTGGGGCGTCCCCAACGGTATGGGATCTTTTGTTGCAGAAGGACGGAAGTGTAGGGCTTAAAAGCCCTACGCAGGGCCAGAGTGCCTGGGGATAGGTCGGGGTATACTTCCAGACCTGCAAATCGGTCAGAGAGTGTAGGAGAGTGACGCAAGGCCGCTAGGAAATCTTCCTTAGTTTCAGCAAAATGAATACGGCCAAGTACATCCCTCGGGAGGTCCGCTCTTATCCCAGGCGGTTTCGGGAGTCTATGGATCCTATCTATGATCAGATCTCTCGGAGTCAGGGTGGGGAGGACCTCGGTCATAAAGTCACGTAGCAGGGCTCTAAGGTCTTGTGGGGCACCGACTCCGGGACTCCCCTCAGGCGTACATTGTTACGCCTGCTATGATCTTCTAAGTCTAACTGTTTCACCCCCATAGAATCAAGCTGGCGGTGTAGTTGCTCGTTCTCATCTAGGAGCGCATTATGAGAAGCCACCAGATCCGTCATCTTCCGCTCCAAGTGATCAGTGCGTCCTCCCAGCTCCGCCACGTCTCCCTTCAGTTCCGCCACCACTGACCTTATATCTCCTTGTATGGAGGCCCTGAGGTCACTGAAGAGCCCCTTCATCTGGGTGTGGGTTACCGGGTCCTCCGCTCTCGGGGCAGCCGAGGAGTCCGAGGAGTCCCCCCGAGTAGTAGTTGTCTCCCTGCGCGCTGCCCGGGCAGCACGAGGCGAGGGAGGCGCCATGTTTGCAAGCAGCTCCTGGGCCCCGCGGCCTGGGGGAAAGTAATCCGACACCCTCTTCGGTATGAGGGCCTGGCCCGTTTTTGACTTGCCCATCCTGTGTGCGAGTCCAGCGGCTGTTAATAATAGCAATTCCGCCGGGCTTAGATGTTAATAAGCCGCTTCAATTCCCCGGGAACCGGGAGCTCCTGTGTCACGCGACTGGCTCCATGCACGGCCTAGCCACGCCCCCCTTAAATTTCTGACTGTGCTGGCTCCCCCCTTTTTTTCTTCACAAAGATGATAGAATTTTATCTGACCATATATTTGCAAGATTCAGGAACCTCAAGTTTCATTAAAGAAACGGAACGAAGCTGACGGCCTCATTCAATCCCTTGGGGGAAACTGTGTCTAAGGTTATAATCCATTTTAATTCCCATTGGAACAGTATTTTCTGGAGGTCACCCCCCCTAACTCCCCCATGTATCAAATCTATCCCTTTTATTCGTAAGGTCTTTACGCTACATCTATGGTGATGATAGAAATGACGGGGTAAAGTTTTGGGGGCCGCAACCTCTTCTGTTTTAGCTCTTTTCGCAGCTAAAATGTCACGAACATGTTCACGAGCCCGGACCCTCAACTCTCTAGTTGTCAGACCAACATATATTTTATTACATCCACATGTGGCATGTACACAACATGTGTACTGCCACATGAGATGTAATGATTAATCCTATAAGTCCTTGAACCATCACTAGAGGTGAAGTCTTGGCTCCTGACCAGATTCGGACATGCACTGCAATCTCCACATGGGAAAAATCCTTTCCGTGGAGGGCCCACACCGAAAATCCTAGGTACGTTTGGTGCATAATGACTATGCACCAAAATATCCTTTAGGTTTTGCGACCTTCTTGATGTCATCAAAGGATTCTCAGTGAGGACCCCCCTCAGGGATGGCTCTGGCAACAGCACCGGCCAGTGTCTTTTTAAAATATCTCTCATCCTACTCCACTGCTGGTTATGTGTGGAAATAAACCGTACCTCATTATGAGGTTCAGATGGTTTCTTTTTGGGAGGGAGGAGGAGATCACCACGTCTAGTCTGTCTTGCCCTGTCATAGCCCCTCTTTATAATTCTACGGCTGTAACCTCGCTGTTTAAACCTACCACTCAAGTCCCTAGCCTGTTTCTGAAAGTCAGCCTCCGTGGAGCAGATCCGCCTCATCCTCAAGAATTGTCCAATCGGGATGGCCTTTATGCTTGACGGAGTATGGGCTGATGACGCATGTAGTAAAGCATTCACCGACGTTTCTTTCCGATATATGTCGGTTTGTAATAATCCCTGTCCGTCAACCATAATTTTGATGTCCAAAAAGTCAATTGTATTATCACTACATTTGTAAGTGAGTCTGATATTTAAATTATTCCGATTCAAATCATCCATGAATGATTTGAGCTGCTCTGCAGTGCCCTGCAACACCATAAGAACGTCATCTATATAGCGCATCCAGCACTGCACATGGGACGCGCACCCCCGCATGCAAACATACTCCGCTCCCAGTGACCTAGGAACAGATTTGCGTACGAAGGCGCACAGGCTGCGCCCATGGCAGTGCCGCGCCTCTGAAGATAGAATTGATCTTTAAACGTAAAAAATTGTGCGACAGGACAAAGCAGAGCAGCTCAAGAATCAGCTCACACAAATGTGCTTCCCGATTGGACTCCTCAAGGAAGAAATGGACCGTCTCAACACCTGCACTGTGATCAATGCAGGTGTAGAGGGACTCCATGTCGGCAGTGACTATAAGCATGTCTTTATCCACAAAGATCCCGTTGATCCTAATAAGGGCGTCCGTAGTGTCTCGTATGTACGATGGCAAGGTCTCCACCATAGGTTTCAAATAGAAATCTATAAAACGGCATATCGGGTCACTCAGACCGTCAATCCCAGACACTATCGGACGCCCCGGTGGCTCGACGGGATCTTTGTGATGATTTTAATCAGCCTGCACCTGGTGCTTGCTTTACATAGTGGGGTCTGACTGCATGCTGCAAGTGCAGTGTTGGATTTTGATTTTGGTATTGATGGTAACTCACGAGAAATTGCTCAACAAATTTTAGGATCCATTTTATCCTGTTGCCCATGTGAAATGAAAGAATTGAGGCTAAAAATTTTTTTGTAAGGCTAGGGTCACACTTTTTCAGAGAATTGCGTTTACCGTATCTAGATCCGGATGCGGTGAACGCAATTAGCTTCACACACATTTTTCATGAAAAATGTGTGGCTGAAGCCGCTATCCAGTAACGGGATTGCTCCGGATGTGTAATCCGGACCAATCCGGTTACCGTACAGTTTGCTCATCCCTGCTGCCGCAGGGATGAACAAACTGTTAACAGTGTAAGAGAAGCTTTAATGTTAATAATAACTGTGCCCATCTTGTCTCTAGGAGGTGCCCACCCCCCTAGAGACATGCTACCTACTCAGGTGGGCATGTTATGGGTTAATATTGCTTGCACAGTAAGCCAACTCCTATCGGCTCTGTACAATTTTGTGAATGAAGCCGCCGCTCCTCTGCCAGCTGCGCACATACTATACATAATGTACGTATAGTATGTGCGCTGTCCGAGGTCCTGTAGGCTTTTACAGTAGATCTATGGGCTGCACAGCGCCATAGATCTACTGTAAAAGCCTACATGACCTCAGACAGTGCACATACTATACATACATTACGTATAGTATGTGCGCAGCTGTCTGTAGAGTCGCGGCTTCATTCACAAAATTGTACAGAGCCAACAGGAGTTGGCTTACTGTACAGGCAATATTAACCCATAACATGCCCACCTGAGTAGGTAGCATGTCTCTAGGGGGGTGGGCACCCCCAAGAGACATGATGGGCACAATTATTATTAATATTAAAGCTTTTTTTACACTGTTAACAGTTTGCTTATCCAGGCGGGAGCCGGGATAAGCAAACTATATGGTTACCGCATTGCTCAGGATTACACATCCTGAACAATGCAGTTACCACATTGCGGGGCTTAGAACCGCTCTGAAAACTGCAGCCTGCATGATTTTTCATGCAGTCCGCGGTAACCGGCCTGCATGAGTATAGTGTATTTGAAATAAGGCGCCATAGCGCGCGCCGCTATTCTGATTGGTCGCCGCATTCACCGCCGACCAATCAAAATAGCTGCGCGCGCCATGGCGCCATATTTCAAATACAATATGGCACGAGCTGCTCCTCTGATTGGTCCATATCTTGTGATATATTGGACTTCATGTAAGTGGTAAATTTTGGTTACCATATATACTCGTGTATAAGCCGACCTGTGTATAAGCCGACCTCCCTACTTTTGCCCCCAAAAACTGGGAAAACTTATTGACTCGCCGAGGGTGGACTCCAGCACAGGTATACAGCCCCCAGCAGTGTGGTATACAGCCCTCAGCACAGGTATACAGCCCTCAGCACAGGTATACAGCCCCCAGCATTGTGGTATACAGCCCTCAGCACAGGTATACAGCCCTCAGCACAGGTATACAGCTCCCAGCAGTGTGGTATACAGCCCTCAGCACAGGTATACAGCCTCCAGCAGTGTGGTATACAGCCCCCAGCACAGTGTATACAGCCCTCAGCACAGGTATACAGCCCCCAGCAGTGTGGTATACAGCCCTCAGCACAGGTATACAGCCTCCAGCAGTGTGGTATACAGCCCTCAGCACAGGTATACAGCCCTCAGCAGAGGTATACAGCCCCCAGCAGTGTGGTATACAGCCCTCAGCACAGGTATACAGCCCTGAGCAGTGTAGTATACAGCCCTCAGCACAGGTATACAGCCCCCAGCAGTGTGGTATACAGCCCTCAGCACAGGTATACAGCCTCCAGCAGTGTGGTATACAGCCCTCAGCACAGGTATACAGCCCTCAGCACAGGTATACAGCCCTCAGCACAGTGTATACAGCCCTCAGCACAGGTATACAGCCCTCAGCATAGTGTATACAGCCCCGAGCACAGTGTATACAATACAGCCCTCAGCACAGTGTATACAGTCCTCAGCACAGTGTATACAGCCCTCAGCACAGTGTATACAGCCCTCAGCACAGTGTATACAGCCCTCAGCACAGTGTATACAGCTCCCAGCACAGTGTATACAGCTCCCAGCACAGTGTATACAGGACCCCATCCCTGGTATACAGGCTCCCCCTCACAGTATGGCACCCCCCTCACAGTACCGCACCCCCCATGCTGCCGCTGCTCACTGTACTATAAATACAGTTTTATTAGCTCTCACCCGCCGGCAGATTGCTCCTGGCTGTGCATTTTCCCTCCTTCCTGCTCCTTGTCCTCTGACCGGGGCTCACCGCGATGACGTCACCAGCCGGTCACATGACACGCAGGGAGGAGGGAGGATGCACTGAGCCCGGTGAAAGCTAATAACACTATGCATTGTACAGTGAGCAGCGGCAGCATGGGGAGGCCTTACTGTGGTGGGGGGCGCCATACTGTGATGGGGAGCCTGTAATGCGATATGCACTGCTTCCCCCGCGGATGGGCGGGGGATGCAGTGCATATCATGAATAAGTTATGAGCGGCTCCACGTGACGAGCCGCTCATATTACAGCCTTCCCCCACCTCCTCCTGCATCCTCCTGCTCCCGGACACAGCCCCCACTTCACACAAAAGTATATGACTTGTGTATAAGCCGAGGGGGGGACTTTTCAGCCCAATTTGTGGGCTGAAAAAGTCGGCTTATTAACGAGTATATACAGTATTAATATTTGTATTCATTTAGGAAAACATCACAAATTAGGTAAAATTATAGAAAATTGCTCAATTTTCAGACTTTAAGTTTGATTTCCCCCAAGCCAGTTCGAAATATCAAACAAAATAGTTAATAAATTACATTTATCACATGACTATTTTACATTAACACAATTTTCGAAACGTAATTTTTTTGCTAGGAGGTTAGAAGGGCTCAAAATGTATCAGCAATTACTATTTATTGTAACAAAATTTACAAAACCATTTTTCTAAGGACCACATCACATTTAAAGTGATTTTGAGAGGCCTTCGTGACAGAAAATACCCAAAAGTCAAACCAGTCTAATAACTGTACCCCTCAGAATAATCAAAACCACATTTAAGAAGTTTATTAAGTCTTCAGATGCTTTACAAGAACTAAAGCAATGTGGAACGAATACTTGAAAATGTTGCTTTTTTCCCACAAAAAAAAGTTATATTAGCCCCAAATTTGTGCATTTGCACAATATTAACAGAAAAAAGAGCACCGTACAATTTGTTATGCAATTTCTCCTGAGTAGGCCCAATACCCAATATGTAGGGGAGAACTACTATTTAGACGCACACAGGGCTTGCTGGGGAGGAGTGCCATTTGACTTTGAAACAAATATATGGCTCAAATCATTAGCGGACACCATGTTACATTCGTAGAACCTGTCATGTGCCTAAACAGTGGTAATCCCCACATGTGGCCCCATTTTGAAAACTAAACACCCATATTAATTTATCTAGATGTGTGGTGAGCACCTTAAGGTGCTTCACAGATTTTTATAAAGTTGAATCGTGAAAGTAAAACAATCACTTTTTTCTTACAAAAAAATCTTGTTTTAACTCCAAATTTAGCAATTTCAAAAGAGTAAAAGGGGAAATTGCACCATACTGTTTATTGTGCAATTTCTTTTGAGTATGCAAGTACCCCAGGTGTGGTGGAAAACTATTTTTTGGGCACACGGCAGGACTTGGAAGAGAAGTAGTGCCATTTACCATTTTTACTGCAAAATGGGCTGGAATCATTAGCAGATGCCATGCCACAGGACATTTTTAGCAGAGCACCTGGTGTGCTTAAACTGTTGTTTTTGCTCCAAATTTAGCGATTTCACGAGGTTAAAATGGAAAATGCAACATTCAGAATTTTATGCAATTTCTCTTGAGTATTTGAATACCCCATATATGGGGAAAAGTAGATTGTGGGCACACAGCAGGGCTCAGAAGGGAAGAATCATTATTTGACTTTGGTAGGGCAAAATTATCTGGAATAGATTGTGATCAATATGCCACGTTTAAAGAGCCGCCGAGGTTGCAAAACTGTAGAAGTCCCTTTAAAATTATCATTATTTTGTAAACTAGACCCCGTAATTTATTTAGTGGTGTGGTGAACATCTTGGACCAATTGGTGTTTCACAGAATTTTAAAATATTAGACCGTCAAAATAAAATATTATGTTTTCCTTCAATGAAAACGGTGCTAAAGGCACACAGTTTTACTTTTTAAAGGGTAACAGGAGAAAATGGACCACAAAATGTATTATGCCATTTCTTCTGAGTACAGTAATATGCTTTATATGATCAGAATGTACTTTTCAGGAAATGTAAAGATCATAATGGAAGGAGCGCCATATCGGAGTGCAGATATGGCTGGAATAATTTTGGAGTGCCATGTCAAAGTGGCAGAGCCCCTGAGTTGCCAAAACTTCAAAAATTTGCCACAAAGTTGCCACCCTCAAAGAATTCATTTAGCGGTGCAGTGTGCATATTGACACCACAGGTCTGTCAAAATATCATTGAGTGATGGAAAAAAATTATTCAATTTTTACAACTAAAATAGGGTTTTAGCCATAGATTTTACATTTTCACAAGGAGAAATAGATATAAACGACCATATGATTATTGCACAATTTCTCCTCAATGTGGCCATACCCCATATTCAGGAGCCCTATTTTGGAAGTCAGAATCTACTATAATAATTTGCAGACTCCATACGCAGAACCCCTAAATGCAAGAAGAGCAGAAACCTCCATCAAGAGACCGCAAATCTTTGAAAATTACACTATTCTGGGAATTCATTTATGGGTGTAGAGATGATATTGACTCCATGCGCATTTCCCAAAAACAAGCAACAATGGATGTTGCAGAGTGAATATAGAAATCTGCCATTGTAGTGCTTGTGCACTATAGTATCTGTATATTATGCCCAGCTTGAGCTTCAGGAAACATGAATCCCATAAATTTAGCAGACTTCCTCACTACAGATATGCCAAATGTGGGGATGCTAACTGCGGTTTAGGCACACTCTCGGCTCGGTAGGGTGGGGGGCACTTGTATTTGGGAGTGCAGATTTTTCTTTCTTTCTTTTACAGGGAGAGCTGCCATAGCACTTTTCCACAGTCTTTATACTACCATTAACTTGAAGGCTCCCTATACTTTTTTAAAAGCTGATGAACCTGAGAATGGACTTGTCTCTTATGGGTTTAGCAGAAGCTTTAATTGGTGGTCATTTTGGGTAGAGAACATTTTGGATCAGTTCACATGTATCTGATATCTGATGCTTTATACTGAACACCTACATTGGGGTTTCCATCTAAATCTGCAAAATACATTGTTCAGATGAAAACTCAGATGGATGCATTTACTAATGAAGCAGAAGGGATACTCTTGATTCTGTGGTGCTTCTGTTTGGTGGTGTTTGCTTTTTAAGATGTGCACAAAAGAGGTAGTAGACTGCACTTTTATGCACAGCTAAAAAGACAGGCATGGTCAAATCATTGGACAAACTCCAAGGTGACTCCCTCTGCCTTTCTATAGGAAATCTTCTGTCAGGGTTCTGTCTGAGTCACATATTTCAGAGACGTACATGGTGTAAGCACTGAGCATAGAGTGCAGAGTAAATGCGAGCCAAGCCTTAGACTAGGGTCACATTAGCATCATGGAAGCACTAAAAGCTAGCATTTTTTTCATGTTGAAATGTTAAAAAACGCTAAATTTAACGCTTCCATAGGCTCCCATGTAAAAGACACATTGCCAAAGTGCAAATGCGTTTGACGCTAGGTGTTTTTGCAAAAGCACCAAAAACATAGTAAGCAATGTTTTTGAGGGTGTTTGCAAAACTGTATGTGTTTTTTAACACGGGCGTTTATGGGAAACGCATGCATTAACCCTAGCGCTAAAAAGGAAAAAAAATGCCATAAAAATGGCTAGGAAAAAAAACGACCCAGTACAGAATCCTTCCAACGGATGCAAGGTCCCAAATGTGACCCTAGCCTTACTTATCTTTGGGTGCTAGAATGAACAAGTCAACAGCAGGTAAAAAATTGCTTTTATTTAACTTTTATGGTGATCACCATGTTGTATAAGTTATCAGGCAGCTTTATTCTTCGGGTCGGTGAGATTGCAGTGATGCCAGATTAATACCATTTTTTACGTTTGGCTACTATCATACAATAGAATAAGTTCTTGCATCACCATAATTTGAATGCTATAATTGTTCTATATTTCTGCTGACAGAGTAATGTCAGGGCTTGTTTTTTGCAGGATGAGTTTAATTTTTATTGATATCATTTTCTTGCACATAACACTTTTTGATTGCATTTATTTCATTTTTTGCGACAGATAATGAACAAAAACCAGCGATTCAGATATTGATTTTTGGAGTTAGTTTTATGCCAATACCCTTGTGGTAAAAGTGATAAGACATTTTTATTCTTCAATTCAGTATGGTTACTGTGACACAATATTTACATAATTATGTAAAATTTTTGCCACTTTTACAGCTAAAATGTTTTATTAAAAAAGTATTTTCTTTGCATTGCTGTATTCTGAGAGCTATAGCTTTTTTTAGTTTTACACTGACGGAGCTAACTTGCAGTTTAATTTTTTCAGGACATGATGACATTTCCAGTGATACCAATTTTATTTACATTTGGCTCTTTGATCGCATTTTATTCCACTTTTATTTCAGAGGTATGATGAAAAAGCATAATTTCTATCCAACATAAGAAGAAAAGAGGGGGCATTCACCGACATAAAAAATATCCTTTATTGGCACAAGACAAGTGGCATCAATCTCGATGGGACCAAGCCGCAGGCATCAGGGGAGGATGCGGGAAACCTACGGATGATGACTGTTTAGTTTGTGAATTTTGCAGTGCTTCAGTAAATTTAGTGTACATCCATTTCTGGACCATTATATGAAAGCATCATTACTGGCCACTTTTTTATTAATTATTTTATGGTGTTCACTGTAGGGGGTTAAATAGTGGGACAGTTGTATAGATTGTGTTGGCGATACCAAATATGTATAACTTTTATTATTTTGATCACTGATCTTCTGCATTGCAATAGACATGTATTGCAATACATGAGACCTGTCAGATTACACTAATAGAATGCCTGCTAGTGTAATTGGGCCTAATAGGCCACTGTATCTGGTCCACCAAGAGGTCATTGTTTGACCTCTGGGTGCCATGACAACCATCAGCTCCTCATGATTTTGTCTTGGGGCTGCTGATGGAGTGCACTCCCTGTTACAACATTCTAAAATCTGCAATCACTATTGATCATGGCTTCTCATGGATTAATAAGTATGGCACGCACACCAGCCCTGGCTGTTACACATCGCTCTGAGTGTAGAGACTGCAGGGATGATTTCTCACTCCTCTACCTGTGCCTTAAGTTGTCAGTGACAGATGTCAGCATGGAGCTTTCACTGTGTATTTACAAGCAGTGGCAGTTTAAAGCCATGACGAACATAGCATGTCATGGTGCTGTAGCTGACACTAACTCATGATGTGCTATGTATGTCATTGGTTATTAAGGGGTTACAAACAAAGCTACAGAGGCAATGAATGAATAATTAAAACATAAACTTGTGCATACATATACGGCTCAAGTCAGACAACTTCTTAAAGCCCTACTCAATCTTTTTTTCTAATTTACAGGTGGAGTAGTGCTTTAAAGCTAAGCCCCCTGTCCCTAGTCTTATACTCACCCTTCAGCATTTTTGTCTGTTATCCTTTCCAGTCCTGTCTGTCTTCTGCAGATTGTGATCTGCCAGCTGCTCCAATGTATCACGGAGTGAGTCGATGGTCATAATTCAAAACTAATCTATGAGGTCTTCGTCTGGCTATCATAGACTTAAATTTAGAGCTTGTGATGTGTCTTTTGACTTCCGGCAAGTTAGATGTTGTAATCACAAGATGGCATAGAAGGGCCTGAGCGGAGTCAGTAAAAGATGAAGACTCTGGAGGATTAGTATGACAGTGGGGGCAGGGACATTAAGTTAAAAGCATCACTCCTCACTCCATTGCTGAAAATAAAAGTGCTGGTGTGGCCCCACACTGGTCATTGCGCCACAGTAGGGGTACTGCACCCAAGACAGCGTGTGCGGTATCTCAGTCTTTGGAGGGCGTGATGTCAAACAGAGGCTCTCAACCCAGCACTCCTACACCTTGGACTAGGGAACCAATTGGCCAACCCGTTACTAGGGTAACCGGGCCCGGTGAGAGGAGTTTCAGGAGTAGTGAAAAAGCGAGAACAGATAGTTAAGGAGAGTGTGTGAAGCGAGTCCTAGAGGGAAGTCGCAGCGAGGGTGCCCGAAAAGGAGAGGTGACCCAGACAGAATGAGAAAACCCAGTGCCAGACCTTTCGATTGCATGGTCTGGTAGAATCCCAGTCCCAAACCGGAGAACCGGCTCCTGAGTCGCCAACACCGGTGGGTCACAGGTCTGTTAGGCAGCCCCCGACCTTGTCCTCAAAGCACAGCCCCACCAGGAACTCCAAACTGGATTGATCATCTTACAGAAGAAGGGTATCCTCACTACTCCCAACGGGCCTGGTAGGAAAAGGGTTCATGTAGGGCAGCGCAAGGAAAGTAAGGAGAACGCAAGGAAGCACACAGAGACTGAAAGTAAAGTGGAAGGAACATCTAAGAGAGCCTCAGAGAGACATTGCACTCTTCGGTGACAACTTCCGATCCTGTGTAACTGTATACCTGATGCCCATCTCCCCTGAAGAAGCACATATTGTGTATAGAAACGCGTCGGGAGGCACGCATACATCACGGTGGTGACTTCCTTAGACCATCGGAACACTGAGTGTCATAAAGAAAAGGACACCTTCCAGATGAAAGGTTCAGAGTGAATGTCAGACACCTAGGAACATCCACAGAACGGGTGAGATTGTTCCTATATAAATCGCTAGAAGGGAGTTATTGCCACCAGACCATTATACCTAGATGAGAGGGAGGTTATTGGTAAGGTGATACCTTAACTTTTTAAAAGGGCACCAACCTGTTGTTTTGTTGGGTTCTAGGAATCGACTAAGGGTGGCCCTCACTGTTTTGTTGCACTTGTTTTTACTAGGTTTTCAAGCCTTTTAAAGTCAGTACTGAGTAAAAGTTACGTTTTAGGTCTATTTTATTCACTATTACCATTATTTTGCTGTTTTGTACATTGGATTGTTGGTAATTTGCTACGCCAAGTGGAGTTCTAAACATCAGTACAGAGTCACTCAGTCTCCTGTATTTCATTCTTATAAGTACTGAGACAACAAGTGTTCCAGATCCTGCCCTGGGGCCCGCTCCTCCTGTGGGGAGCTACAACATCTGGCTGCTTACCTACTGTCCCCAGAGGTCTGCTAGCAGCGCTGGTACCTTCACCAGAGGACTCAGGTGGCATCGCAAGACTTTATTCTTTTATTTTTATTTTCAAACCTCCCTTTTTTTTTAAGTGACCATCAGAGTCGCGGGCCTGGGCAGGCCACCAGTGACATCCCCTTACAGTAACTGCCCAGGTACGAGTCCCCACGGCCTTGGGGTAGGTTATTGGTATAGTACTTTATGAAGAACCAGTTTTCCCAAAAATGCATCAAGAGTATTATATCTAACTAGATGGTGGCCCGATTCTAAAGAATCGGGTAGTCTAGAATCTATATAGAGTTTATTTAGTAATAGGGGAGTGCTGTGAAATTAATTGTGTGTATACAGGCGGCTCAGTGGTTAGCAGAGTATACGGTGGCTCAGTGGTCAGCAGTGAGTGCGGTGGCTCAGTGGTTAGCAGTGAGTGCGGTGGCTCAGTGGTCAGCAGTGAGTGCGGTGGCTCAGTGGTCAGCAGTGAGTGCGGTGGCTCAGTGGTCAGCAGTGAGTGCGGTGGCTCAGTGGTCAGCAGTGAGTGCGGTGGCTCAGTGGTCAGCAGTGAGTGCGGTGGCTCAGTGGTCAGCAGAGAGTGCGGTGGCTCAGTGGTCAGCAGTGAGTGCAGCACAGGCTGGAGGGGGCAGAGGCTGGAGGGGGAAAGGAGGGAGGAGGCAGAGGAGGCAGAAACTGGAGGGGTTAGAGGAGGGAGGGGTCAGAGGAGGGAGGGGGCGGAGGCTGGGGGGCAGAGGAGAGCGGAGGCTGGGGGGGTAGAGGAGAGCAGAGGCTGGGGAGGCAGAGGAGAGCGGAGGCTGGGGGGGCAGAGGAGAGCGGAGGCTGGGGGGGCAGAGGAGAGCGGAGGCTGGGGGGGCAGAGGAGAGCGGAGGCTGGGGGGGCAGAGGATAACGGAGGCTGGAGGGCTGAACACTCACTGGGCTGTTGGCGGTCAGCGGCAAGGCTGGCGGCGGTTCCGGAGGCCGGCCCCGGAGTGCGGGCGGGGCTAGCTCCGTGATGGAGGAGAGTCACCGGGTGTGTGGAGAGAGCGGCAGGACTGGGAGCGGTGCCGGCGGAGGCCGCACACCGGAGTGTGGGCCGGTCCGGGCCGGTTCCCGCATGTTGGTGGGCGCACAGCAGGCTGTGTGCGGAGGCAGTGGCGGGATGGCGGTCCCTGATGGAGAGTGGGCGGTGAGCAGCAGGGCTGTGGGCCGGATGTGGGTGGGCGCAGACGGGGCTCTGTGCAGGGCCGGTGGCGGGATAACGGCGAGTGGTGGCGCTTTAGCGCCCACGGCGAGGCGCTGTGCCATTTTGACAGCGGCTCGCGGTGAGCGCTATGCGCTCACCGCTCGTGGGTCTGGTACTTCCGGTTCCGGTCTTTGACACAGGGCGCAGGCCATCACGTAAGTTGAGCGGATTGGCGGGAAGTGGCCTTTGGTTTTTATATATAAGATATATATATAGCAGTACGATGGTATATGGTGGTAATTAGAGCAGATGTATAGCAGCACTATAGTATATGGCGGTAGATTATAGTAAATGTATAGCAGCACTATAGTATATGGCGGTACATTACAGTACATGTATAGCAGCACTATAGTATATGGTGGTACATTATAGCACATGTATAGCAGCACTATGGTATATGGCGGTACATTACAGTACATGTATAGCAGTGCTATGGTATATGGCGGTACATTACAGTACATGTATAGCAGCACTATGGTATATGGCAGTACATTATAGCACATGTATAGCAGCACTCTGGTATATGGCAATACTGCGGTGACCGCGGTCCCCCACTCCTCCTGGTCCCCGGTCGTCCACAGTAAAAATAAAAAAATCCTCAGTGAGGATACTCACCTGTCCGGCGGCTCGCTCCGCCTCCGCCTTGTAGGTCCTACAGGCCTTTAGGACCTGTAGTTGCCTGGGCAAGCAATCAGCTGAGGAGGTGAGGGGGGGCAGGATTGTGTTGGGGGGGCAGAATGGAGCGAGTGGGGAAAGAGTATGGAGGCGGGGCAACAGGATGGAGGCGGGGCAACAGGATGGAGGCGGGGCAACAGGATGGAGGCGGGGCAACAGGATGGAGGCGGGGCAACAGGATGGAGGCGGGGCAACAGGATGGAGGCGGGGGGGCAGGATGGAGGCGGGGGGGCAGGATGGAGGCGGGGGGGCAGGATGGAGCGAGCGGGGCAGGATGGAGGCGGGGGAGCAAGAAGAGCGGGGGGCAGGATGGATTGAGCGGGGCAGGATGGAGGCGGAGGAGCAGGATGAAGCCGAAGGGGCAGGATTGAGCAGGATGGAGCGGGAGGAGCAGGATGGAGGCAGATGAGCAGAATGGAGCAAGCGGGGCAGGATGAGTAAGCGTGAGGGCAGGATGGAGGCGGGGGAGCAAGAACAGCGGGGGTGAGGATGGAGCGAGCAGGGCAGGATGGAGCGAGCGGGGCAGGATGGAGCGAGCGGGGCAGGATGGAGCGAGCGGGGCAGGATGGAGCGAGCGGGGCAGGATGGAGCGAGCGGGGCAGGATGGAGCGAGCGGGGCAGGATGGAGCGAGCGGGGCAGGATGGAGTGAGCGGGGCAGGATGGAGTGAGCGGGGCAGGAAGGTGCAAGGGGGGCAGGAAGGTGCAAGGGGGGCAGGATGGTGGGTTGCGGAGCAGGATGGAGGGGGCGGAGCAGGATGGAGGGGGCGGAGCAGGATGGAGGGGGCGGAGCAGGATGGAGGGGGCGGAGCAGGATGGAGGGGGCGGGGCAGGATGGAGGGGGCGGGGCAGGATGGAGACGGAGGGGCAGGATGGAGACGGAGGGGCAGGATGGAGACGGAGGGGCAGGATGGAGACGGAGGGGCAGGATGGAGACGGAGGGGCAGGATGGAGGTGAGTGGCGCAGGATGGACAGAGCGAGGCAGGATGGAGAAGGCAGGGCAGGATGGAGGCGGCAGGGCAGGATGGAGATGGCAGGGCAGGATGGTGGTGGGGGAGGGGGGAGATGTAGGGGGCGGGGCAGGATGTTGGCGGGGGGTGAGGATGGTGGTGGGGGTGCGGGATGGAGTCGGGGGGGCAGGATGGTGTTGGGGGGCAGGATGGATAGGGGGGGCAGGATGGATAGGGGGGGCAGGATGGAGGCGCTCCTCCTGACCCCTTCCGCTCCCCGCAGCACCCGTCCCTCTGGGCCTCCAGTCTCTGCGGCCGCCCTCCCTCTGGGGCTGCACACCCCCCTCCCCTTCATGGTGATAATAAAAATAAAAAAACCTCAGTGAGGATACTTACCCTGCGGCGGCTCGCTCCACCCGTCTTGTAGGTGGCAGGACAGGAGCTGTCGTTGGCTGTGAAACCGATCTGCTGGGGGTGAGTGGGCAAAGCGGGGGTCAGTGGGCAGAGTGGGGGATGAGTGGGAAGAGCAGGGGTTAGTGGGCAGAGTCATTGGGCAGAGCAGGGGTCAGTGGGCATAATCAGTAGTCAGAGCAGGGTCAGTAGGCAGAGCTGGGGTCTGTGGGCAGAGCTGGGGTCAGTGGGCATGGTCAGTAGCCAGAGGGGGGGGGGTAGGTAGGCAGAGCAGGGTCAGAGGGCAGAGCGGGGGTGAGTGGGCAGAGTGGGGGGTGAATGGGCAGAGCATGGTCAGTGAGCAGGATTGGGGCATCAGTGGTCAGAGCAGGGTCATAGCGGGGGTCAGTGGTCAGAGCAGGGGTTAATGGGCAGAGTGATTGGGCAGAGCAGGGGTCAGTGGGCACAGTCAGTAGGCACAGCAGGGGTTAGTGGGAAAAATCAGTGGGTAGAGCAGGGGTGAGTGGGCAGAGCAGGGGTGAGTGGGCACAGTCAGTGAGCAGAGCAGGGGTCAGCGGGGAGAGCGGGGGTGAGTGGGCAGAGCAGGGTTTAGTGGGCATAGCAAGGGTTATTGGGCACAGTCAGTGGGCAGAACAGGGGTTAGTGGGCAGAGCGGCGGTCAGTGGGCACAGTGAGTGGGCAGAGAAGGGTGAGTGGGTAGAGCATGGGTGAGTGGGCACGGTCAGTTGGCAGAGCAGGGGTCAGTGGGCATGGTGAAAGGGCAGAGCGGGGGGTGAGTGAACAGAGGGTGGTCAGTGGGCAGGCCAGGGTGAGTGGTAAAAGCAGGGGCGAGTGGGCAGAGCGGGGGTGAGTGGGCAGAGCGGGAGTAAATGAGCAGAGCAGGGTCAGTAGGCAGTGTGAGGGGTCAGTGGCCAGAGCATGGTCAGTGGGCAGTGTGAGGGGTAAGTGGGCATAGCATGTTCAGTGGGCAGTGTGAGGCGTGAGGTGGGCAGTGTGAGGGGTCAGTGGGCAGTGTGAGGGGTGAGTGGGCAGAGCAGGGTCAGTGTGAGGGGTGAGTGGGCAGAGCAGGGTCAGTGGGGTGTGTGAGGGGTCAGTGGGCAGAGCAGGGTGAGTGGGCATTGAGGGGTCAGTGGGCAGAGCATGTTCAGTGGGCAGAGGAGGGTCAGTGGGCAGTGTGAGGGGTCAGTGGGCTGAGGAGGGTGAGTGGGCAGAGCAGGGTCAGTGAGGGGTCAGTGGGCAGAGCAGGGTCAGTGTGAGGGGTCAGTGGGGGGTGAGTAGGCAGAGCAGGATGAGTGGCCAGTGTGAGGGGTCAATGGGGCGAGCAGGGTGAGTGGGCAGAGCATGGTCAGTGGGCATAATGGTGGGTGAGTGGACAGAGAGGGGGTGAGTGAGCAGAGAGGGGGTGAGTGGGCAGAATGTGGGTGAGGGGGCAGAGAGGGGGTGAGTGGGCAGAGTTTGGGGGTGAGTGGTCAGAGTGGGGGTCAGTGGTCAGAGTGGGGGTCAGTGGGCAGAGCAGGGGCAGAGTGGGGGTGAGGGGGGCGAGGGGGTGAGTGGGCAGAGTTGGGGGGTGAGTGGGCAGAGTTGGGGGGTGAGTGGGCAGAGTTGGGGGGTGAGTGGGCAGAGTTGGGGTCAGTGGTCAGAGTGGGGGTGAGTGGGCAGGGTCAGAGTGGGGGTCAGTGGGCAGAGCAGGGTCAGGGGCAGAGTGGGGGTCAGTGGGCAGAGTGGGGGTGAGGGGGCAGAGTGGGGGTGAGGGGGCAGAGAGGGGGTCAGGGGGAAGAGTAGGGGGGTGAGTGGGCAGAGTTTGGGGGTGAGTGGTCAGAGTGGGGGCCAGTGGTCAGAGTGGGGGTCAGTGGGCAGAGCAGGGGCAGAGTGGGGGTGAGGGGGGCAGAGAGAGGGTGAGGGGGCAGAGTTGGGGGGTGAGTGGTCAGAGTGGGGGTCAGGGGCAGAGAGGGGTTCAGGGGGAAGAGTAGGGGGGTGAGTGGGCAGAGTTTGGGGGTGAGTGGGCAGAGTGGGGGCCAGTGGTCAGAGTGGGGGTCAGTGGGCAGAGCAGGGGCAGAGTGGGGGTCAGTGGGCAGAGTGGGGGTGAGGGGGCAGAGAGGGGGTCAGGGGGAAGAGTAGGGGGGTGAGTGGGCAGAGTTTGGGGGTGAGTGGGCAGAGTGGGGGCCAGTGGTCAGAGTGGGGGTCAGTGGGCAGAGCAGGGGCAGAGTGGGGGTGAGGGGGGCAGAGAGGGGGTGAGTGGTCAGAGTGGGGGTCAGGGGCAGAGTGGGGGTCAGTGGTCAGTGTGTGGGGTGGGTGGTCAGAGTGGGGGTCAGGGGCAGAGTGGGGGTCAGTGGTCAGTGTGGGGGTGGGTGGTCAGAGTGGGCGTCAGGGGCAGAGTGGGGGTCAGTGGTCAGTGTGGGGGTGGGTGGTCAGAGTGGGCGTCAGGGGCAGAGTGGGGGTCAGTGGTCAGTGTGGGGGTGGGTGGTCAGAGTGGGGGTCAGTGTGGGGGTCAGGGGCAGAGTGAGGGTCAGTGGTCAGTGTGGGGGTGGGTGGGCAGAGCGGGGGTGAGGAGATCGTGGGTCAGTGTGCAGCGCAGGGGGATGAATAGGCAGAGTAGGTGAGATCGGGACAGGACCTTTGATGACGTCACGGTCATGTGATATGTGACTCCACCCATCATCGTGACGTCATCAGAGGTCCTCAAGCCCCATGAATAGAGATCGTGGCTGGCTGGAGGGAGCTGTGGTAAGAGGCGGGGGGGTGACCGGAGAGTGGGGGGGTGACCGGAGAGTGGAGGGCGGCTATGGTGACAGGCAGGGGGGTGATGGGGCAGCGGGGGGAAGTGTTGTGACAGGCGGGGAGCGCGGGCAGTGGAGGATGGCTATGGTGACAAGCAGGGGGGTGATGGGGCAGCGGGGGGAAGTGTTGTGACAGGCGGGGAGCGCGGGCAGTGGAGGATGGCTATGGTGACAGGCAGGGGGGTGATGGGGCAGCAGGGCTGTGGGCCGGATGTGGGTGGGCGCAGACGGGGCTCTGTGCAGGGCCGGTGGCTGGGGCTCTGTGGGTCTGGTGCTTCCGGTTCCGGTGTTTGACACAGGAGGGAGGCCATCACGGAAGCGGAAGCGGATTTTGGGCGGAAGTGGCCTTCGGGTTTTATATAATAGATTCTGCTAGCTGAACTCTGTTTTTTTCTTATAAAATTTTGGAGATGAGTGTCATGAAGATGAGTGTTTCTTTCTTATTTTACCTTGTCGCTTGGTGTGTATTAAATTTTTTAAGCATAAATTTTTGCATCCTGTGTTTATTCTGGTACATCTGGAGAGACCAAAGAGCATATTAAGGATTTACAATTTGTACATAATAGCTTTACTGTTTACTGCTAATCAAATTTTGCCCCAACATCGGTGCAATTTGGTAAATTTGAATCTTGGCAGATACCCTAAAAAGATTCATAATATTGCAACACTAGTAGAGAAGATAAACACTATACATATCAAAAAGCAGATGCTATAACTTATTAAAGACTTAAGAAGTCCAAATAATTAGTATATAAAACCTAGTTTGTCAATACAGATATTTTCCAGGTGATTTCAGTCTTTGCATTGCAATATTGCAATTAAAATGTCTTGTAAAAATTTGGCAAAGCTAATAAATTTAAATTTCAAAGAAGTTTCTCATCTCTAACCAGGATGTTTAAATTTCTTATGAATAAATATAAAGTAAAACAGTTCAAATCAGTAATTTATCCTTTATCTGAATCTAATTGAGCTTTGAAAATACAATAATCGTAATTCAGAAAAAAAAGTCCAAATTTTAATATCCCCTTTTAAGACTTATAAGAACAAACTTCTTTGCTTAATGTATTTTGCAGAAAAAGGAACATTTCACATAAAAAATAGCTGTGAAATCATTACACCATCCTCGGCACTTACTTTTTCATACTTAGGTGGCAATTTTTCAGTCTTCAAAACTGAGTTATTGTCTTCTCTGTGAAACACAAATATGTGTGTCAAGACATTGTGCAGGATATTTGATATTGTTATTACATTTTATAGGTTTAATAGGCAAAAGGGACTCTTCTAGGCAAAACCTGCCTTATTTATAACATAAAAATGTTTACTCTGGAGACCATGTGACAAATAAATCTGTACGCTTAGAAATATGATTATCTTACAAACCTCCCTTTCCGTGTTTAAGTAGCCTTCTGGGGCCTCACAAGAATGGTCATGCTGTGGAGAAGTGTCATATTATTTCAGCCTTACAGAGGTTTTCTCAAACCGGGTAAATAATCGTCTGCCTGCTTTTGATTTGTTTAACACACGACATGGTAACTTAGAGAACGATTACTCTATATTGCTTTTTGGTAGCAACAAATAAAACACAAAAGCAGTGATGTTTTGGTTAATTAAAAATGATTTGTTTTCCCTTTATCAAATATATTATATCTTATTACAGCTACATGTTGGAAAACATGGCATCGTAGTTTATTGTAATGCGAAAGTTATGTCGAAAAAACTTGGAATGTCCTAAAAAAACACACCTTGTAGGAAGTTCAATAACAAATGTTCTTCAGTCCCAGTCATCCTTTACCCCACCAACCTCTCCACATGGTTTACATTTAAGTGTCAACTGTCAGCTCCTAATTTTCTCAAATTAAATCTGATCGGAAAGGAAGCAAAGTGATAGGTTAATTGATGTGAAGTCTCCTGATGTTTTCAATGATTTATACACTTTTTTTCAAGCATTCTACCTAAACTATCAAATGAGAGTTCAACTGATCTTTATTTTTATTTTCTTAAATTGGTATAATTTTCTTTCCAATTAATATGTATCATTACATTATCAAGTTCTATACATCCGATGCTATAAAATTACGAGAAAACACATTTACAATTAGTGAGAATGTGTTCTGCTTAGTATAAATGTCGCAATGTTTAGGATGTTTGTAGTAACTTTATAATTTGAGCTGCTTTAATGATGATGAGGTTGTATTGGAAAATATCATGATGCAGACTCTGGTTTTCCTATACTTAATTGCATAAAATAAATAAATATAAAAGATTACTGAATTATCTGCTTAATGAATTTATGGTAAATTTTCAGTATATAAAACTAAAATGTTTTTGGATAATGCATGCTCATGAAAGAACAAATAAGAAGAAGCATAATAAATATAGGTTTTTTGTTCATCTTATCTAGTTATGCATATTGTGTGGATTAATATTTTATAATATTAATACGTTGCCTGCTCCTGACCAAATAGATATAGACCAAGTGCCGGCGATGAAAGTATGACACCAGACGCACAGAGTCAGATGTACACTCTCCTTGGTCACCTCCAAAGTGCAATCCCAAGTAACCTTTATTTTAAGAGGCATGAGGTTTTCCTCAGTAAGGGGCTTGGCCAGCCCTACTCAGATGTATTCATTGGTCAGTGGGTTGGATAATGGGCTAGTCCATGGGTGGATCCATGAAGTTATCAGTGGGTGTGGTCTTGATTGAGTATGTCCAGATGATGTGTCCATTCTGTGATTGGTCAGTACTTCGATGGAATTCAGCTTCTTTCAGGAAGTTCCTTGTTGAACAGGATGTAGTCATAGATCCAGTCTCCATCTTACATATCAGGGTATGGTGTGATGAAACAGGAAATGGCAGCCATGTTTAAGTCACAATTAAGCTTATGCAATGTAAAATATTACACTCTATGGATCGTTTCTCCCATGCCCTTATGTCTTAAGGTTAATTAAGTATTGATCCTATGGCTCTCCTCAACAATATCAAACACAGGGGCGAACAGTATGATTTTTAGCCAAAAGTCTAGGCATCATCTGCTGCACCCTCTCAGATTTGACTATAATACAATCATTATTTAAAGACAGTCTATCAGCAAGATTTTGTAATGTAAAGACATCGCTGTAAAAGGTGCTGTAATACTAATTAAATTAATACATTTGGTGAAGAAATCTGATTTGTTGTTCTTTAAACACCATTTGAATTTCTCTACTAATTAGATTTTGGTGCAAAGGGGCTGCACTGAGCACAGGGTCTTCCTCTCACTGATATCATCTAGCCCTTCTGCCTGCCTTTGGTCTATAAATTACCTACCTTTTTTGCTTGATTTTCCAGCAATGACCTGTCATTCACAGACTGGAGATAGAAGGATGACCTGGGGAATCACAGACAATGAGAAGATCGCATGTACAGTCTGGCTCCTGTGCACTAAAATCTAATTAGCAGAATATTTCAAATGGTGATTAAAGAAGAACAACAAAGCAAATTTCTTCACCCAAGGTTTCAATTTAACAGGAACCTTGACTGTAAAATAATTATTTTACGCCATGGATTCTTTAGAAAATAAAGTTGAGTAAACATATTTGTAAGACCCTGGTCCAATGCCTGTTTTGATTAGTAGACCCACAATATAATTACGGTAAATTGTGGCACAACGCATGCACCAGGCTTCTAATCAGAAGAAGCAACAGAGATGCCGATAGGAAGAAGGAAGGAAGTTTACATGCTATAGTCCTGCAGTCTTGAACTACCAATAAGACATCTTGATCCAGCAGATCTTTTCAATCAAGTTTAACAGTTATAATTATTATAATTTAATATTATTATTTATTATCACAGCGTCATTTATTCCATGGCATCTTACATGTGAAAAGGGGTATACACAAGTATACACAAGTACAATATTCATGAACAATATAAGGCAAATTCAGGCTCAGAAGGAGATAGGACCTTGAATGCAAGGGCTCACAGTCTACAAGCGATGGGTGAGGAAACAGTTGATATGAATAGAGATAATCATGTGGTGGTATAGAGGACTGAGGGTTACAGCAAATAAGTAAGCAAGTAGAAGAGGTGAGTCTGTAGGTTCCTTTTGAAGGTTTCCATGATGGGTGAATGTCTGATTTGTTGTGGCAGAGAGTTCCAGATTATGAGTGATGCATGGGAGAAATTGTGTATGCAATTGTGGGAACTGAGGATAAGAGGGTAGGGGAGAAAGAGATTTTGTGAGGATCAGAGAATACAAGAAGGTAAGTACCAGGAGATCATGTTTCACGTGTACAAAGAAGACAGGTTGCTGATTGCTTTGTATGGAGAGACTGGGGAATAGTGGGGACAATGGGAGATTAATCAGGCAGCAGAGTTTAGATTGTTGCAGTGCGAGAGTGTTAGAAAGGAAGTCAGAAAGCAGGATGTTACCATAGTCTACATGGGAGATAATAAGGGAATGCACTAGTGGTTTTGCAGAAACTTGGTTAAGAATATACAGATCTGGGAAATATTTTTGAATTGAAGTCAGCAGGACGAGGAGAGGGCTTAGATGTCTGTCTTTAAAGCACCCGTCACACATAGCGAGATCGCTTGTAAGATAGCTGGTACGTCACAGGTTTTGTGACATAACAGTGACCTCCCCAGCGATGTCGCTATGTGTGACATGTAGAAGATATCAGGCTCCTGCTTTGAGGTCGCTAATTGCTGCACATGGTTCAGGAACATTTTTTGGTCCTAGGTCTCCCGCCGGTCATCACGCATCGCTGCGTGCGACAGCGACAGACCAGTGATCAGGGACCTCACAGGCTGGTAACCATGATAAACACCGGGTATCTAGGCAGCGCATGCTGCCTAGATAGCCGCTGTTTATCATATTTACCAGCATCCTCCCTGCTTAGTGCAGCCTGTAAGCGGGGGGACGCTGGTAACCATGATAAACACCGAGTAACTAAGCAGCGCGCGCTGCCAAGATACCCGTTGTTTATCATAGTTACCAACATCCTCCGCTTCCAGCGATGTGGAGGTGGCTCCCTGGTCGACGAGGAGATTTGCATGTTTGACAGCTCCCCAGTGACCACGCAGCGACGCTCCAGCGATCCCGGCCAGGTCGCTATCGCTGTCAGGATCGCTGGAGCTTTGCTCAGTGTGATGGGACCTTAAGGAGATAGTTGAGATAAGGGTTATCCCAAGGCAGCGAGCATGTGTGACTGGTTAGATTGATTGGCTATCAACTTTTATGAATAGGTTTGTAGAGGGGATTGAGTGAGTAAAAGGAAAAATGATGAATTCTGCTTTGTCCATATCAAGTTTTAGAAACCAAACAGGGAAAAAGGATGAAATAGTGAACAGACATTGTGAGATTCTAGTTAGTAAGGAGGTGATATCAGTTTCAGATAGGTAAATCTGCATGTCATCAGCAAAGAGGTGATACTGAAAGCTGTGGGACCCTATGAGTCATAGGTGTAGATAGAGAAGAGCAAGAGTACAAGAAATGAACCTTACGGGCAAGATGAGAAAGTGGTGTCAGAGTGTTAGAAGCTGAAAGTTCAGTCAGTTAGGTATGAAAAGATCCAAAATTAGGCCAAGTATTTGATGTCAAGAGATGAGAGAATTTGTAGTAAGAGGCAAAGGTCCACGGTGTTGAAGGCAGAGGTCAGGTTAAAGAGGAGGACGACAGAGTAGTGTCACATGGCTTTGGTGGTAAGTAGGTCATTGGTGACTTTAGTTAGGACAGTTTCAATTGATTGGTGCAGTCAGAAGTCAGTTTACAGAGGATGGGTCAAGGGAGGGCTTTTCGAGGATTGGGTTGATCGAGGCATACTTAAAGAATGAGAGGAAGACACCAGTTGTTAGTTATAAATTGAAGAGATGGGTTAGGGTCAGGGCAAAGATTGTGGTGGGGTTGGGCAAGAGGTGAGATGGGAATGGGTCAAGTGCACAAGTGGTGAGATGCACCACACTGCATAATTTGTGATCTATGTCTATCCGTTTTTTTTTTTTTTTTGAAACATCATGTTTATTAAGGATTTTTCATTTTTGAAAACAACGCATAAGAAAATATCCATCAATACAGTATCACAAAATATGCTTGTATCGTACAGTACATATATAGTGTAGAGAGAAAACTGCACAGCATGAAAGATGAACCAAAACATAGAAATAAAAACAAAATATCCCCAAAACTTCAATATGCAGTCAGAAATACCTAAACAGATCAAAGGCAGAGATCTAGTTAAAAATATCCACGCCCAGAAGCCCGAGTGTGTAAACTCCTTATGTCCGAAGCACATAATGAACACATCCATCCTTTTCCCCTAACCTAGTGTGAAGGTAAGCTCCAATCCCTATCCCTTCGCTATCTATCATCCATCAGACTCCCAATTTTCCCAGTGATCCCTCCAAGTCTTCCAGCAAGTACCACGAGGTGTCTTTAAGAGGTCCCATGATGCGGCGAATTGTGTCTATAGATTCCTTAGACTCTATGTAGCTCCTCCACTTTTTCATAAATGACACCAGTAATAATTCCTTATCATGTAATACCTCCCTTCTATCAATCTCCATCGCTCTATCTAATCCCGTCTCGATATCAGATTCCCTCGGTAGGTCGCGGCGTAACCAGTACACGAGCAACATCCGTTTAGCCAATAAGATGAGGACATGTGCAAACCTCAGGGACATCTTGTTACTCCCAGTCGCCGCTACGTCTTGGAATATCCACTTCATGGGTTCCATTGCGTATCGGCATCTACAGTATCTATATAGCAGAGCATTCACCATTTTCCAAAACGATTGCACCTTAGGGCATGTCTAAAAACCATGGATCATGTCGGTGCTTTCCTTTCGACATTTAGGGCAACTTACTATGCGTTCAGGGTTGGACACAGAGCGTGGGAAGTTGAAGCCATAAACCATCCCGTGTATGATACGGAAATGAGAGTCCCTCCATTGTTCACTAAGAATAAATCGTCTCACCTTGTTCCACTCCGTCAGGATGCTTTCCGCTACCGTATCATCTGCCAAGAATTTCCTCCACTTAGAAAACAAATGTGAGTACCCATTTGGAGTCAATGGTCCTCTAAGTTCCCGGTATATAGAAGATATGCTAAGTTGGGAGGATTCCAGGCCAATCAACCTGTCACATACGTTAGGGGTCGCTTCCGTAGATACATCCCGAAGGTTAGTCATAACATGTTGTTTCAATTGCATATACTGAAGTCCCTGTGTCTCTCCCAAGCCAAATTTCCTCAGAATCTCCGATCCCGTCATCCAACGTCTGTCCGTCTCATGCAATAAGTCCCCCATCTTCTGTATCCCCTTCCTCCTCCATTCCGTAAATAGTGCATTCTCCCATCCCATCTTGAAATCAGGGAAAACCCAGGGGTTAAGGTGTTTAGAGATTTTCCAAGATAACCCACATTTCTTCCTCACTGCCTTCCAAACTGCTATCGTGTCCCTACAGATAGCGGCCGATTTAATCTGCTCCGGAATATGTACTAAAGAAGAATGTAGTAGGGAGCAGCGATCCCAGGGGCACAAAACTCTGCTTCAAGCTGTCCAGCGGAGTATCTGTTAGCTTTCGTAATCCATTCCACAATGTGCCTCAGCAAGCACGCCAAGTTGTACCCACGTACATCAGGCAAGTTCGTACCTCCTTCAGCCCTGGGCAACATTAATGTTCCCAAACGTATTCTTGGTTGCGTCCGCCAGATAAAAGCAGAAAATGCTTTATTAACCCTTTTAACATCTATATGCCTTAACAATAGAGGTAGCGTTTGCATAGGATAGAGAAGACGGGCAAAACTGATCATTTTTATCAAATGACATCTACCCAGTAATGATATTAGGAGATTCGCCCATCTCTTAAGCTCTTGTTCAATTTTATTAAAGAGTGGGGGATAATTAAGCGCGTAGACCTGGCCCGGTGTCCTGCCCAGCTGGATCCCCAGGTATTTGATATGCGAGCGGGCCAATGGGATACCCAACTGCGACATTAGCTCTTGCAAAGAGCTCCCTCCCCTAATACTCAATATCTCACATTTACGTCTATTATATATGTGTGTCCAAGGAATTACTACTAAAATATAACTTTTAATGATACATACTTAAAAGAAGAGGAAACTATAGTTCCAATCAGGGTGTGCAGCTGACTTTCTCCCCCTAGATGGTGTCCCCGTTCCACGACGGCTGTCCCTACTAATCCTTAGCTGATGTCTAAGGATGTAGGCCCATAGGTACACTAAACCTCCCTAGCGCTCAGGTATAGATGTATGCTGGAAGGTATCTCAAAAAAAAAAAAAAAAGAGAGAGCAGTCCTCAGAGTTAAGGGTCTATCCCTTTAACTTGGTGTCCACAAAAATACTGACACCTAACGGACAGTGAAAACCAGCTGATTGGGGAGATAATTCCTTCCTATCAAAGGATAATGGAGGTGTCAGGTGTCATACAGTACCGTTACCAAATGCCTCAATTCCCATACCAATACAAATGTACCAGCAATAAACCCAGCAGTTGCTAGGAGCAAAAATAATTAGAAAACAGTATTGTTTCACCTTCACCTACTTTCTCACCCATCAAACACAATGTAACCTGTCACTGTAGTAATATACAATTTAAACCCTGAGGGAGTCAGATGTACCAAAGACCGCTAGGGTCACTAACAGGCAGGGCTACCAATGCCCCACAGAATAGATTAGGGTATCACTTAGCTTATCCTGATGTTATCGCACTTCGTCTTCACTCGACTCGTTTCCCCCACCATAGATGTAGAGGTGGGTTCATCAGGAGTGGTTGTTGGCACAGGGTGTTCGTGTCTACCCTGGGGCGCCCAGGGTGAAGGGTCCGATGCTCCCCCTCTACCCCTTTACAATGATGTGAGGCGGCCCTCATCCTCCTCATCGCCATCCTTATATGCAGTCCCCACATGATCACTAATTGATGAGGGCAGCGCCGGCGTGCGTTCCACGCTGCGCCACCATTGTAGTAATGTGGGCCCGGACCGGAAGTGCGTCATGCAACACCAAGTCACATGATCGCACAGGTCCGTACATCCAAACGCTCCCCAAACCGGAAGCGCGCTCCAGCGTCACTCGTCCCCGGAAACAACTGTGGAGGAACAAAGGTTCTGCCCACATCTCCTGTGTGTAAATACAACACAGGAGGTGGGAAAAGACCATAGTGCTCCTCCCCCAATGCTGTAGACGTGAATCCAGGAGGCGGAGGTTGTGTGGAGCCCACCTCCCCTGTCATACAATATAAAAATGTGCATGACCTAATGGGGAGAAGTTTTTAGGTTATATATTGGTACAACCCACATGTAAACCTACAAAAAACCTCCAAAATGTCTATGGAATCCCACAGAAAAGTGGCTCACAGAGTGCTCTGTGCCACAAGCCTAACATCCGATATAAGTTGCATACCCAGGTGACCTATATCCAATTGCACACATGGATAGTTATAGATGATATATGTGTCCCAAAATGGAGACATGATATGTTTCAAAGCCCTGCATGATCTTTTTTTGGATTAATAGACTTGCCGCAAAGTTACCTTGTACTAGTTCCAAGGACCCATAGAATTAGATACTAGAAGGAGGTGTGTCAGGCAGAGGTACGTCTCACCGAGACCTTGGGCAAAGGGCTTACAAGAACGGGGTGTATGTTAATTGCTCGTTTAAGCCACAGCCACCCACTGATCCCATCCTATAGATCCACGTCGTCTCTTTCTTTAGGATGATTTTATCCCAATTGCCACCCCTCGTGGGTCTATCCACCACCTCCATGATCTGGAAGCTAAAGCACTTGAGGTCCCCCCATGGACGTCTCTCACATGACGTGAGATGGGGGTGTTCCTCGCATGTCTGATATCCCCCAGATGGTCCCCTATGCGTTTCTTAACTTTTATAAAAACCTCTACAACAGGAAATTAAGCCCAGATGTTCTGCAACCTTGTTTGTTAGATGTTAACTCATTTCTGGATTCCTTACATTTTTCCTCCTTGACTACGGAAGAGGTCGATCTCCTTAATTTTCCTTTTCAAAATTCTGAAATTCATGAGGCAATGAAATCTCTAAAAATTGGTAAGTCACCTGGCCCCGATGGTTTATCTAACGAATGTTTTAAAAATTTAGCTGACATCCTTGTACTTTAACTTTCTAGATTCATCAATTCAGCCTCCATGTCATCTCTACTTCCTGCAGAAATGCAGGAAGCATCAATTACAGTCACCCCTAAAGAAAAAGGAGATGTCCTAAATGTGAGAGATTACAAGCCTATTTCACTCCTAAACACAGATTCCAAAATCATAGCCAAAGTTGTATTCAATAGAGTAACTCAATATATAGCTCGATTAATTCACATCGACCAAATGGGCTTTGTTAGTAGCAGAAGTACTCTGGATGCCATGAGAAGGATATACCATATCATTTTGCATGTAGAGAGATCGACTCTTCCTACTTTATTGATCTCTATGGATGCCGAAAAGACTTTTGATCAAGTAAACTGGCTATTTCTATTTTAATCCCTTAAAAAAATTTGTTTTTTCTGGTCACATACTTAATGTCATTAGTGCTTTATACTCCCACCCGTCTGCTGGAGTTTTAACGAACAATTTTGTGTCTGAATCCTTTATAATAACTAACGGGATACCTCAGGGATGCCCTGTGTCTCCTACTTTATTCAATCTCTTTCTAGAACCTTTGGTGGAGGCGGTGAGAGCACATGAAGGAATTAGGGGTTATCCATTATATGGGCGTCAGCACGTTGCATCCTTGTTTGCAGATGACTTATTGATTATTTTGTCAGATTCTCTTGTATCCCTAAGGAATCTGATGGACTTTGTTGAAAGATTCTCCAAACTTTCTCACTTTAAATTAAATACTAGTAAGACACAGGTTTTACCCACATTGGAAGTCACCTATTAGATATTCTAAAAAATGAATTCAGATTTTACCGGGTATCGTCAGAGGATCCTTACCTGGGGATCACCATTACCAAACCTCTGTCTAATATGGTGGATAGAAATCTCTCTGATATTGTTAGGTCTCTCTCTAAGGATGTTACCTATTTGTCTAATCTAGAGGTCTCGTAGATAGGCCGCATTATGGCCTATAAAATAAGTGATTGGGTTCCATCTATAGAGGATTTTATGGACTGTATAGAATCACATAATTTATTTGAGTTCACATTTGCTCTTAGACAGGGTGTGCATGTCGAATTAAAATAAATGGAGAAGTGGACGAGTTGGGTCCAAATGTATGTACCCAATCTTACATTTCGTTTCACTTAGTTTAGCCTAATTATTTCCTTTTTTGTCTATTTTGAAAATAATTAGCTAAGAGATATTAAGATTTCCTGATACATATGATCGTCGTGTCAACTGAACATAGTTTGTTATTTTATTCTCTTTAAAGTTTGTCTTTTGTCTTTATTATTCTCCTTCTGCATTTTATTTGTTTCCTTATAAATATTTATGCTAATTTTTATACCGAAATTCTTATAATCTCAACATACTTATGTTTACTTTCTTGTTGTCTCCTAAAACATCTTAACAGGGTCACACTTGCGTCATACATCCGCTAAACGGATGCATTTTGTACATGTGCAAATGTCTAAAAACGCAAGCATTAACGCACCCATAGACTTCAATCCAAAAATGCATTGTAAGTGCAATGCGTTTTTTCATAAACGCATGCTTTTTCTAACTTGGGAGTCTTTGGGAAACGAACGCATTAATGCATGGTACATATATGTACCATGCGTTAATGTTTGCTCAAAAAATGAAAAAAACATGCCATAAAAATGTCAAGGCAAAAACTGGATCCATTAATGCATCCTGTAAACCAGGGGTGGGGAACTCCAGGCCTCGAGGGCCGCACACAGTGCAGGTTTTCATGATTTCCTTAGTATTGCACAGAGTCTGGAATCATCACCAGTACTGGTGATTATACTATCACCTGTGCAATACTAAGGAAATCATGAAAACCTGCACTGTGTGCGGCCCTCGAGGCCTGGAGTTCCCCACCCCTGCTGTAAACGAATGCAATATCCCAAGTGTGACCCTAGCCTTACACAGAAACCATCTCTGTCCTGAACAGTATGATGGCTAGACATTTCCATCTTGTTTGTACTTGCGTATAATTGTTTAACCAGGAAAGACACACATGCTAGGCACCACTCAGAAAACCAACCAGTGACTTAACAGTATAATTATTGGTACAGATAAACAAGGTACCTTGAGGTATCTGGAAATTGCACCCAAGTCCACAATTCTCTTCCTGATGTCTTGGCTGATTTCTTTAGACTTTCCCATTATGGCTAGGGTTACACTGGGCTTCTGAGCACCTTTTAACGGTGCTGCGCTAAACACTTACAAATTTTCTGCTGAAGCACATAGCGTTAACACTATGCACATCAGCAAAATGCTGCCCCATAGCGACCCTTTATTTACCTTGGCAGCGGCTGCACACAGATCTGCTGGGCGGACGCTTTTCAGGAGCACACAGGAAAATGCTGCACACTTTCAATTTATATAAAAATGCAAATTGTCACTTCAATGAAGAAGTGGACAAACTCTAGCGCCACTTTAGGTAGCAATCCTCAAAGTTATAGTCGACTTTCTAGCAAGCCTTTTAATATGACCATGGATTTGTGCCAAATCAGAACCCCAAACTACAGACGCTGCCTTTCGGGGGAACTGCCCATCATCAGTGTAGTGTGTGGGATATTCTGATCTGGCTGTATAAGAGGCTAAGATGAGGTCTGGGGAACTAGCTATCTACCTTATGGAGAAGAGCATTTTTTAAAAATGCATAAATCTGTGATGTCCCCAAATGTCCATTCATGTAATATAAAAATCCATGAATCCATGTAATACATTTAATCCTGTTTTGAATATGTCAAAGGTCGTAATCAGTTTGCATTCCCAAATTCTTCTCTTTCTCTGAGATTTGAAGTTGCTTTGTGGCAAGCAATGTGGTGTATTTAATCATATGTACCAAATGTCCAACAGGTGGCACGTACGTACGAGAGACTGGGCAAAAATTCAGGACAAGAATGAATTCTTATCGCCACTCAATAAAAGAAATACATATGAATCTACCTGAAGCAAAACATTTTTCCAGCCCTGACCACAGTGAAACCAATATGAGGCTGCTCATCTTAAAAAGCAACTTCAAATCTCAGAGAGAGAGAAGAATTTGGGAATACAAACTGATAACGACCTTTGACACATTCAAAACAGGATTAAATATATGACATGGATTCATGGATTTTTATAGAACATGAATGGACATTTGGGGACATCACAGATTCATGCATTTTTATATAAATTGAAAGGACATTTGGGGATATCACATCTTCCAACAGACTCCATTTTGAAGACTTTTGACACTTCTTATGTGAACACCCTCGCTTCCTTTTATTGCTTTCTCAACTCATTTAAGTATTTTCAGGTTTCCACAGACTACTACCGTATAACAATAATACAATTTATTATGCTTATCATAAAATTTTAGTTTCAATTTCCCAGTCCCTCTCTTTCTCCCCAGCCTGACTCTGCTTTACGTCACCTGTCGCATCTACTAAAGCATCTAACACTGTTTTTTTTTTTTGTTTTTTTTTTGTTTCATTTGCTTATGTATATATGTATGTGTCTTCAGAATCTGTGTCATTATCTACCTGAGGAAGGGACCACAGTGTCCCGAAAGCTTGCTATGTTTAGCATCTTTTCAGTTAGCCATTAAAAGGTGTTAACCACTGAGGACTCTCAGATTCTAATATTTAATATCTACTGTCTAACATAGGTACAAACATATTTTACCTTTATAACATACAAAATACAAGGTAAGGTTTACACCAGGGTATAACAAAAAGACTAGCAATTCCTTACAATATTTGATGAAAATAGAAATGGGGGTGATGGGGGTAACAAGAACATCAAATGAAATCGTGAAGTATAGTACAAGTCATAATCGCCCCCCATCCTCATTAAAAAAGATAAACAAACAGCAGAGTCCCAGAAGAGCATCTCACATCTTTGCAGTCCTTACAAAGTAAATTTTGCCTTGGAGTCCCCAAACATTATTATTCCCCCTTTCTTTGCCATGATAAAGTAAAATTCCAATGAAAGTGGCCCTTAAGCTCACCATGATAGCCCCACAGTTCATACAGTTTACTGGCTCACTATACAGTATAACAGCCTCTACACCCTTCCAAACAGTATGATGGTCCTTCCTCAAGCCTCCACACAATATGATGTCACCACCACAAACCTCCAAATTGTTATGACATGAATTGATTATATTGGACCTCCCTAGCACCTGCATTGTTTTAATCTGCTTTGCCTTCCAGTTAGCTTTCTTGGCTTTCCATTCTAAAGTGTCTCAGTTTTTCTGATTTATCTACTCCTTCTGGTATAAGTACTCACCACTTTACCTTAGTAGTTGCTATTGATAGCTTGGTATTTCATGGTCCTACTGTGGAGTTGTGAGCTGTGGAAAGAGAAATTTAGACTTGATCCTGCTTGGAAGCTTGTTTGGTTGCTTCATAATTATTATGTCCCTTTTGATTATTTCCCTTTCCTTACACTATTTTACCCAGCTGCTGTTTGGGCTGCAGGTTAGGTGAATGCAGTTTCTTTAACTCTTGCCTGTATTATCCCCTTTGTGTCATTGTCATAGAGCAGGACTCATGTTCATGCTGCCCTGTTCATCTGGCAGGGTCGAAATAATGGAAAGACAGGGACAGGCATATATTTGCCCCACGGAGTGAATTAACCCATCTAGGGATGTCAAAAAGCTTAGGGTTGCTTAGGGTAAATGACAGAGGTTAACCTTACTGTGGTTCCTTAGAGGCAGTGGTTCCCACCCCATTCTTGTCATGCACAGTTCAGGCTCTAAGTGGGGGGCAAGAACCAGGATCTTCCCTGGAATGGTATCGAATGGCTTTTATCAGCAAAGTGAAACTTCACCATTAGAGGTTCTTTTGAAGACTGGGTAGACGCTTAGTTATACCCCGCTTGGCAGTGACGTAACTTGAGGCTCAAGGACCCTGATGCGAAAGCTCCAACAGGGCCCCCAATTATTGCAAATCTTTAATAGCATTAGTCTTTTTCTATAGGCCAAATGGACTTTTGGGGCGCCCCAGGCTCCAGGACCCAGGGCGATTGCAACCCCTGCACCTGTTGTAGTTACGGCCATGCCGCTTGGTAAGCCTTGTTCAGGGTGCACTGAGGTTATGCCCTTTCTCTCTAACCTCCCCTTCTTTTTAACCTATTAGTGTGACATCCGGTCCTTGAAGTTTGTGTTCTGAAGCTCCACATAGCTCTGCAGAGCAGGCATGATGTAGTTATATTATCACACTGGCTTTGCTGATACGTCACAGCTCAGATGCAAAGGGTGAAAGATGGAGGAGATAGCAATTGGCTCTCAGTATCATCCTTACATTCAACTACTTTTCAGGATGCCAAAACATTTGACAGTGCAAGGCCAGGTGGGGGGTTTGACATCAAGCTCTTCCAATTCAGAAAACCCATAACAGCCTTGAGGTCTGACACTATTATTGGTTTGCTACTGGGGGTCACAAACTAAATCCCTTTATTCAATTGAGGAGGCAGCTGAAAGCGCTCAGACAGGAAACCAATCTAATTACATTCTACTGGTCTTGACAAGCAATGCCTAGGGTCGTTGAGCAAAATGCTAAATTATTATTTTTTATTAACAAATCCCTTTAAAAAAAAATCATGTGTGCCATTGATAGAATCCAGAACCCTGTAAACTCCCTTGGAAAAACTTGTAAATATGTTTTTATTTCTTTTATATTTGATATTTTCTGTTGAGTCCTAACAATTCCATTAGACTGCATTAATTTCCATGAAATAAAAAGTGCTAATGAAGATTCCATAGGTCCCCTAATGTCTAAAACTATTAAATTTGAAAGATTTAGCTAACCTGAAAAACTAAATGAGTAGTTTCTGTAAAAAAAAATAAAGGTTATATAAATAAGGATCCTTTTTCTTGAAGATGATGGCTAATAAAATGATCATGCTGACAGGTATATAAATATAAAAATATGGGATTCTACTTTTCAACATAACGACAAATAGAAATAATAATGAAATATCTCAACATAAAATTTCAATGTGACATTTGCATTCATTTTATGTCCTGACAACAGCTTCTTTGAAGATGAGCATACTTAGGAATGTTGTTATACTTTATAAATATTTCACGTTTTCCTACTCATGACTCAGAAGTTAGGAAAGTGATGAATGATGAATTATAGAGGATATTATATGTGTTGACAAATCTTGCAGCAATGTTATAACATACTAAGAACTACAAAGATATCTTCCCAATTCACTACATTTTTTTCCTTGCCGGTAATATGATTTGTGTTTCGTGTGGTGGACTTTCTCACAAAACTTTCTAAAAGCAGTTTAATGATATATATTTTTTAAAGACTAATAATGAGCAAGCATACTCGCCACTGCTCAATACTCGATTGAACATTGGGGTGTTCAGGTACGCTCGTAATTTAATATAGTATTGTGGATATTTGGATGTGTTGTTTGTGACACAAAGAGCCAGTTCCCATCAGTGAATGATGGGTGCCGGCATCCCAATGCAGCTTGCAGTCTCCAATTGGATCTCACTGGAGGTAAAAACAATGTGTCCAAATGATGTGTGTAAAAACAAAAATCTGCCTATCCGCTCCTGGAAATGCTCTGCTTTTGGCTTGTTGTATGTGGGCAGAGAGCCAGACTGCTCATCAGTAATTGATTTCCAACCTGCTCAACTTGATACCAAGTTCCCAAACAGAGATGAGCAAAGTTCCCCTAACGTGTTTGCAAATTTCAAATTTGGCATGAATATTGATGATTCAACTCATGTTTGGAAAACCCAAGGATTTACTAAAGTCAGCAAACTCAGCTTTGTTCAGGGAAAAAGTTCAAAATCTTAAAATCACCCTAAAACTTTCCTTGAAGGTTTTGGGGTCAAAACGCTCACGGGAAGAAGCGGTGGCTGAGAGCACCCATAACCTAAGGTTAGGTTCTGTTCACAGCCATCGGGCCTACCGATTTCTTCCAACCTGTAGAATTTAATGGAGCTTGAAAATAAGGTTTTTAAGCTTTTTGAGTTTCTAGGTGTTTGACACATGCAGACTTTGAATTTTTGGAACAGTGCCGGATGTGGCTGCAGCTGTGAAATCTAGAAACCTTAACATCTCTTTTAAACATCCCTTTAATCATCTTTTTAATTTTAACATTTATTATTAATTTTTTTTTTTTTTTTAAACTTTCTTTTTCAATGTCTTCTACACTTATCTGCTAGCAATTCAGATAAAAATAGCATATGTCTATTATATGATTAAAGGGAACCTGTCACCTACTTTATGCCCCCAAATGCATCACTACTTGTCCCTGCAGCTTCCTACCATATTCCTAACCATCTATATCTGAGCTAAATGTGTCCTGTTATGGCTGTGAAAAGTGATTTTATAACTTACATTCTCCTATGGAATAACCAGGGTGTCATCAATACTGTAGCTACTGGGCGCATTTTGTAAGACTCCATGTCCCCTTTCATTACATTGTAATAATGCTTCAATGGGCATGATAATTCATGCAGAAGCATGCTCCTGAGATAGCCATCTGTGTTTTCTTCCCGTATGACACATCGGCCGTGCGTCATTTCTTGTCCTGTGCTGTGTGGGGATTATTGGTTGTACTTGGTGGCTCTGGGACATGTGCAGTGCGCATTTGGAAGCCTCGGAGTACACCCAATAATCCCCCATAATGTGCCAGGCCGGAAATGATGTGTGGACGAATTGTCATACTTAGGGAGGATCCCAGATTTCAAACTTGGGAGCGTGCTTCTGCTTGAATTATCATTGCCCACTTGGGTGTGATTACAACAGAGCGATGGGGAACATGGAGCCTTACAAAATGCCCCCCAGTGTCTACAGTTGACTACACCCTGGTTATTCCCATAGGAGAATGTAAGATATAAAAGCACTTTTCACAGCCATTACAGGACACATTTTGGTCAGACAGTGATGGTTAGGGATATATTAGGAAGTTGCAGGGAAAGGTGGTGATAGATTTAGGGCAGTGTTTCTCAACTCCAGTTCTCAGGACCCACCAACAGGTCATGTTTTCAGGATCTCCTTAGTATTGCACAGGTGATAGTTTAATCACCTGCACTGGGGAGAATTCAAACCCCTGTGCAATACTAAGGAAATCCTAAAAACACGACGTGTTGGTGGGTCCTGAGGACTGGAGTTGAGAAACACTAGTTTGGGGGCATAAAGTAGGTGAGAGGTTCCCTTTAACATACATGGCTTTATAGGTATGCTTACAGTCATGAAACAACATACTATGGATATTGCTTCTTGAAAATGTGAAATCCTTTATTTAGTTTCATTCCATATAATTAAAATACAGATTTTTGACATGTGCACAAGTGTGTGATTATAGCATTCATCATGGATCTGTCCATGCATTGCTGAATAGCCTTATTCAACATTCTTAGCAGCCCTCCAGGAGCCAGGGACGTCGCTATGCATTAAGAATCGGGGCTGCAGCCCCGATTCTTAAGCATAGAGCCCCGAATCTCGCCGGCGTCAGCTGTCTGGGGGGCCCGGAGGTGATCTGCTGCAGCCTGCAGGACAGCGTCTCCTGCCCTGCATCCTCCGATGGCTGTGGGACAGTGGGCGCTGTTAATGTGCCCCTGATAGTTGGCCCCCGGGAGCCCCCCTGTGTGCTGCTACGGCCCCCGCCCTCTCCTCTCACTCCTAACCTGTCACTGTGTTCAGCTATGTGGCAGACGCTCTGAGCTGCTGGAGGACCACAGATCATAGATGTCAGACCAGGCTCAGTGCAGATGGGCATGTGAATCACATGCCCTTCTGCACTGAGCCTGCAGCTGAAGTCTATGACCTGTAGTTCTCCTCCAGCAGCTCAGTGATGATCGCGTCTGCCACATAATAGCTGCATGCAGGTTAGGAGTGAGAGGAGAGAGGGTCCCCCGGAACACAGGGAGCCTGGTCCCCCCAGCACACAGGGAGCCGGGCCCCCCAGAACACAGGGAGCCTGGCCCCCCCAGAACACAGGGAGCCTGGCCCCCCCAGAACACAGGGAGCCTGGCCCCCCCAGAACACAGGGAGCCTGGTCCCCCCAGAACACAGGGAGCCTGGCCCCCCCAGCAGACAGGGAGCCTGGCTCCCCAGCACACAGGGAGCCGGGCCCCCCAGAACACAGGGAGCCTGGCCCCCCCAGAACACAGGGAGCCTGGCCCCCCCAGAACACAGGGAGCCTGTCCCCCCAGAACACAGGGAGCCTGGCCCCCTAGAACACAGGGAGCCTGGCCCCCCAGAACACAGGGAGCCTGGCCCCCCCAGAACACAGGGAGCCTGGCCCCCCAGAACACAGGGAGCCTGGCCCCCCCAGCACACAGGGAGCCTGGCCCCCCAGCACACAGGGAGCCTGGCCCCCCAGAACACAGGGAGCCTGGCCCCCCCAGAACACAGGGAGCCTGGCCCCCCAGAACACAGGGAGCCTGGCCCCCCAGAACACAGGGAGCCTGGCCCCCCAGAACACAGGGAGCCTGGCCCCCCAGAACACAGGGAGCCTGGCCCCCCCAGAACACAGGGAGCTGGGCCCCCCAGAACACAGGGAGCCTGGTCCCCCCAGCACACAGGGAGCCTGGCCCCCCAGAACACAGGGAGCCTGGCCGCCCCAGAACACAGGGAGCCTGGCCCCCCCAGCACACAGGGAGCCTGGCCCCCCCCAGCACATAGGGAGCCTGGCTCCCCAGCACACAGGGAGCCTGGTCCCTATGTCAGGAACAAAAACACAGTGCCCAGGGGCCCACAGCAGAGGGGACCCCGGGGCTGCTCTGTGTTCCTGGAGTTGCACTGTGTGCCCATAGCTGAGCTGTGTGCCCATGGCTGCGCTGTGTGCCCTGGGCTGCGCTGTGTGCCCGGGGCTGCGCTGTGTGCCTGGAGCTGCTCTGTGTGCCCGGGGCTGCGCTGTGTGCCCGGGGCTGCGCTGTGTGCCTGGAGCTGCTCTGTGTGCCCGGGGCTGCGCTGTGTGCCCGGGGCTGCGCTGTGTGCCTGGAGCTGCTCTGTGTGCCCGGGGCTGCGCTGTGTGCCTAGAGCTGTGCTGTGTGCCCTGGGCTGCACTGTGTGCCCGGGGCTGCGCTGTGTGCCTGGAGCTGCTCTGTGTGCCTGGAGCTGCGCTGTGTGCCTGGGGCTGATCTGTGTATCCAGGGCTGCGCTGTTTATGTCTAGTGCCCACTGCTCTCAGATCATGTATTGTGTCCAGTGCTCAGCTATTCTGCTGCAGTTGTGTGCATGTGATGGGCAGGGGCTGCAGAGCATTGCATCCCACCCCACCAGCCCTGCTCTGTGCACTGGCTGCTGCATTGCACTGAGCACAGGTGTAGACTGGAGGACTCTGCTGCCGCCGGTGGGCTCTGCTGTCTGTGCTCTGCTGGTCGGTGTTCTTTGCTGTCACTGTGTTCTGCTGTCAGTGGGCTCTGCTGTCTGTGCACTGCCGTCCGGCGTGCTCTGCTGTCACTGCAAGAGAAAAATTGTTGTGCCAACTGTGCGTTTTTTTTTGCTGCGGATAATGTGTGTTTTTGTTTTCATTTCGGTTCCAGACTCTACCAAATTAATGTTTTCTCTTTTTTCCTCTATCGCCATCTCTCCCAGAAACAGACAGAGAGACAGTGTACAAGGGGGAGACTGGCACAGAGAGGGAAAACAGCGCACATGGGGGAGAGACATCATACAGGGAAGAGACAGACGCAGGGGAGAGGCACAGCGCACAGGAGGAAACGGGCACCTGCTGACCTGCCTTATTGAGGTAAGAACAGGGGGCACCTGGGGCAGGACATAGGGGCCAGTGGCCACAGACGTGCCACAGGGGCACAGGCAGCAGTGCAGGGGGCCAGCCAGGGGCACACTGGCCACAAGGGCTCACAGGAAGGACCCACCGGACCCTCAACCACCTCTAGTGGTAAAGGACAGGCGGGAACCTGTTAAAAATATGAATCCCACCCTTGCAGCTGCCGCTTATTTAAATTTATTCCGAAAAATACAGCTCAGTGGGCCCGAGCCCCGGATGTTTTTTGACCCTAGCAACGCCCCTGCCAGGAGCATCTGTTTGTTTTATATTTGGAAATAAAGAAGATAACCACATAGTGGCACTGGATTTTCCTTCTTTTATATACATGCACTATCTCTTCCTGCCTGTTGCGGTGTTGCAGAGCCCTCCCTTTCTGTGCTGCTGTCCTAACTAAGCATGGCACTTTCCTAGGTTGGGATAAGAAATGAATTATTCACACCATGTCTTCTACTTCCACATTCTGGTCCTTCTGACTTGTTGACTCTTGAGACACTAATTGCATTTTCCCATAATTATCTTTGTTTGATCCTGGCTGCTAAAATATTTTTGCATCACTACACATAATCTCCTTATTTCTTCCTTGAAACGTGCAGTGCGAGAGGCCAGAATGAATAAACATAAATGTAAAAAGCTCCTCAGAAAGCCCAAGAGTGGATTTACTTGTCTCCTGGGACTTTTTATGGTGAGCGGGAAGAAGATCAAGGTGTAGATTATGGGGTACAGATTCTTGGCTTGTGAGATTGAATCTTGTGGAAGACAGGTTGTTGCTGAGAAACATACTGGAAGCATTACCTGATATACAATCCACTACCTATTTCCACTGTTCTAGCTTCAAATGTGGTCTGTACCGCCATCTGTAAAGTGGGACAGGAAGCTAGGTCTTGTGGATGAGTGTGTTTTCTGTGCTCCTGCAACAGTCACAGTTTCTCCTGGCCCATGGCCTCGGCCCTTTGTGTGCACCATCAGAAGCATGTCCACTTAACAATCCAATACTGCATGCCTTGCACACTTAAATAAGGTAGATACTGTATATGCCTGCAAAATTTTTGGCATTAAAAGGAAAAAGTAAATATGTAGCCCTGAAAAGGAATTTTGTTTATAGGATGCAGCACCAATTTAAGAATAGAAGGACTGAAAGGCAATATATCTGCCTATATGGTAGCTGTATTCCAAAACTATTCCTGCTCCACCAGCTATCCCAACACTAAATGCAGGTAAAAGGGATTTTACCAAAATGATTAACTTGGGCTGGGATTTTCAGCATGGGTGGCCCAGACCACTTGGGCCTTACCTCACTAAGAAAGAATCCCAGCTCCCAACTGCCTGGGTTTTACCTTAGCTGGCAATCAAAAATAGGGTGAAGCCCAAACATTTTTTTAATTATTTAATTAAATAATTAAAAAAAATAATGGACTTTCCTGTATTTTGATTTCCAGTCAAGGTAAAGCCAGGAAGCTGGGGGATGGCAGCTCATATATGTCTTCATTATCTTTGCTGAAAATCAAAAATATAGGGAAGCCCTCCATCATTTTTTTTTATATTATTTATTTATTTTTACAGTACTATAATGTCAGTCAATGAGTGAGGGGCCCAACATCTACCATGCTAGAATTTATGGGCTGATTCCAGATTACTCCAACAGTCAACTACAGATACCCATTATCTCTGAGAGTGTCTGTGATTGGCTGTTGGGACCTTCTGCAGTGAATGTTCAGGAAGTTTAATGAGCGGTCCAGAAGCACAAGTGGTGGACCCCGGTAAGTATAACGCTTAAGTTTAATCACCATCCTCTATCTTTTTAAAACCCCCATCTCATAACTTTAAAGTCCAAGTAATGTATGTTCCAGTGCCATCTAAAGTCCCTCACCCAATTCAGGTTGTCTGACATCTGCTGTCCCTCTGAAAACTTGAATTGAGGGTCACAAATAGGGATGGGCGAATCTACTCGCTAGGACTCGTTACTCGGCGAGTAGTAAGGGACTGGCAGGACTCGGTACTCTGCGAGTTTCCCAGCGTTTACTCGCACGAGTCCAATGCAAATCAATGGCAAACGCTGACAAAACTAGGATTGCCATTGTCTTGCATTAGACTCGGCTACTGTGCCAATGATAGCAGGGAAACTCGCAAATAACTGCTGTTACTTTGCGAGCCGAGTCCAGCTGTCTTCTTTGTGTGCTGGCTGCCGCAGCTCCAGGGTCCTAGAGCCCGCCTGCTCACAGAGATGATGTAGCAGTGCTGAGATTGTTCTCAGTCTGCTCATTCCCTGTGCATAGACATCTATATCTATGCACAGGGGATGTAGCAGAGAGGACATCGCGTTTTGGACAGAAGAGGATTTTTTTAATTATAGATGGAGTCCCTAATGGCTTTTTTTTTTTATTTCAACTAAAAAATTTTCTCTGTGTTGTGTATTTTTAACCCTTTATTGGAGATTCTTAGTGGCTGGGTCAAACATGGCCTGACATTAAGAATCTCGGGCTTAATACCAGCTTGTATAACAAAGCTGGTATTAACCCCTTTATTACCCAGCGTGCCACGGCCACCAGAGCCACTGGAAGAGCGGGGTTCAGCGCCAGAGGATGGCGCTTCAATGAACGCGCCATCTTCTGGGGCGGCTGCAGGCTGCAATTTGCAGTGGGGGGTGCCCAGAAAGCTTGGGCATCCCTGCGCTGCGGATTCCAGCCCCCAGCTGCTTAGCTGTACCTGGCTAGACATAGAAATTGCTCGGAGCCCCACGCAATTTTTTTTATTATTTCATGAAATTCATGAAATAATAAAAAAAAGGGCTCCCCTATATTCTTGTATCCGGCCCACGTGAAATTTTTTTCTGACAAATCCATAAAACAATGTAAATAAAAGGGACTGCATCTTTATTAACCCCTGGACCATGGGCGAGGGGTTAATAAAGATGTAGTCCCTTTTTTAGTATTGTTTTATTGATTTTTCAGAAAACAAATTACATGGGCTTCGCCGTATTTCTGGAACCAGCCAGATCCAGCAGGCAGCGACGGGCTGCCCCCAACCCCCAGGTGCCTATTTGTACCTGGCCAGACACAAGAATATAGGGGAGCCCTTTTTTTTATTATTTCATGAATTTCATGAAATAATAAAAAAAAAATGCGTGGGGCTCCGCGCAATTTCTATGTCTAGCCAGCTACAGCTAAGCAGCTGGGGGCTGGAATCCGCAGCGCAGGGATGCCCAAGCTTTCTGGGCACCCCCCGCTGCAAATTGCAGCCCGCAGCCGCCCCAGAAGATGGCGCGTTCATTGAAGTGCCATCCTCTGGCGCTGAACCCCGCTCTTCCAGCGGCCCTGGTGGCGGTGGCACGCTGGGTAATAAAGAGGTTAGGGCCAGCTTTGTATTATCAGCTGGCCCTAAGCCCGAAATTTATGGCGGTCACGCCAATATTAGACATGACCGCCATGAATTTCTATTAAATTGTTTTAAAAAAAACACAACACAGAGAAAAATCTTTATTAGAAATTTAAAAAAAAACCATTAGGGACTCCATCTTTAATTAAAAAAATCCTCTTCCGTCCGACGCAGTCCAAAACGTGATGTCCTCTCTGCTCATCCCTGTGCATAGATATAGATGTCTATGCACAGGGAATGAGCAGACTGACAACAATCTCAGCTCTGCTACATCAGGCAGCAGGCGGGCTCTAGGACCCTGGAGCTGCGGCAGCCAGCACACAGAGCAGACAGGACTCTTATCTGTGCGAGTTTGCCAGCGATTACTTGCAAAGTAAACGAGTCCAATGCAAATCAATGGCAAAACTAGGATTGCTTCAGGCTGAAGCTTCCGAGACACATCTGTGATTTGTAAATCGCACACTACTCGCTATTACTCGCTTCCCCATTCATTAACATTGGACTCGCTAGACTCGCAGCGAGTAGCGAGTCCCGGGCTCGGACTCGCTAGAGTCAAGCGATTCCGAGTAATTTAGGATTCGCCCATCACTAGTCACAAAATTACATGAAGATGGTGTTGCAGGAGAAGGAGGAGGAATAAAAAGCCAAACACACCAATGAGAACTTGTAGCTGGCATTGTAAACTGCTATGTTTACTATGTAAACTGCTATTACATTGCAGTTTACAATGCCAGCTACAAGTTCTCATTGGTGTGTTTGGCTTTTTATTCCTCCTCCTTTTCATGCAACACCACCTTCTTGTCATTTTGTGACCCTCAATTCAAGTTTTCAGAGGGACAGTAGGCGTCAGACAATCTGAATTTGGAGAGGGACTGACGCTATATCAGTAAGAATGAGGGAGGGACCACTCAAATGTAAAGGTAACAGCAGTCCCTCCCAAACTTATGTTACAGGGCCACCTGAGGATTCTCAGTGCAAAGCTCAACATACCAATGTGCACGTTCTAGCTGGCATTGTAAAGTGCTGGGTAATATCTAACTAAAAATTATGCATGAGGGAAACACCTAGCAAATGAATAGGCCAGGGCCATCCCAAATGTAAAAGGAAAAAAAAAGAAAAACTGCTATTTGTGAATATATGGTAAAGGGGATGTTTTTTTCTTTTCTTTATTTAGCCTGATTTACATGTGATTACGCAGGAAAAACATTTTATTAACCTTTTTGGCCTGTTAAATGCAATTTAGGTTAGGTTTGGTAGATGTTCTTGTGAATCTGTAAAAGTGGTTTAATACTTTGACAACCTTTTTCCCAGAAACCATATGCGAGCCAGAAATGCCTGCAGGCATATTCTCCAAGCTGTTCCCATTCACTTTCATCACTTTCACATCCAATTTAGCCTTTTTTTCAGGCCGCCAGACCTCTCCGTCAGTTCCAGCAAAAAGTTACTCGAGTTTCCCATTGACTTACATTAGACTCACTATACGGAACGAATACGCGATTATTACAAAGTATTTGTTACGATTCTGACAAATCCGAGTATTTTACTATTCAATCATCCCTCATTATTTGTAGTCAAAATATACATTAAATTCATATTTAGAGTCCACCCTAATAATTCAGACAGAGCCGCTGGAAAATATTGTTGGGAACCTGTCCTAAAGCTCAAATTTTCTCCAAAGGGAATCCCTGATCTGTGATGGTCCATGAATTGACCACCACTGCCACACAAACTGACATGACATATTCAAGGTATGATAAGATGTCACATATCACAGCTGCAGGGCATTATGGGGAGGCACGTGGTGGCACAAAATTACTTTGATCTACACTTTGTTGCCTCAGCATTGTAGGAAATTGTGACAGGCAAGTTTTTTCCTTATTTGCGAACCACAATTTGAATCTTAAGAACTTTTCATGAAATACCAAATTTCAGTAAATTTGACTTAAACTCAATCCTCCATAAATCGATCCACTAATTTTAACTTTTGAACAATGCCACTCTTTTTGGAATTGAAAAAAATCTAACATTATCTGCTTTTGTTTTTGTTGTTTCTACAACATTGGCTTTATAGATAAAATACTTTTGTTCTACTGACTAGTACCGATATAGTCACAAAAAATGTTTATGTTTTTTTCCCCATAGATTGCATGTTTGCCTCAGAGATTGTAACTTGTCAGCAGGACCCTCACTCCTATGTGTTGAATTTTTGTTACTCTGCATCATCTCATATTCTCTGTACATGTCCCCTCTGAATTGTAAAGTGCTGCATAATATGTTAGGCTCTAGATAAATACATACATTTATTATTAATATTTCTTTAGAACTTAAAAAATGTACATAAATAAAACATATATTTGTATATAAACACATATAATACAGTGGCATACAAACGTTTGGGCACCCCTGGTCAAAATTACTGTAATTTTGAACAGTTAAACAAGTGGATGATGAGATGATCTCTTAAGGCCCCGTTACATGGCTCAACATTGTGTACAACATCGCTCAAAAGTGACATGTGAAATTATGTTGAAACATCGTTAGTGCCTCGTTGCGTGTAACCGAACGATTCAACTACGATAATTAGTCAAGTTGGAGTTGACAGGTTTATGAACATGTTCAAAAACCTGACGATTTCAACTCAACCAACCTGCGGCATCGTTCTATGTGACACCGCGATAACAATGTCGTGGACGACTTCGCCAATTCACAGCAATGAGCACGGATTGGTTGCAGGGTTTGCAAACGATCCCTGCTTACAACATCATTGCTAAGTTGTCCACGATATCTATTACGTGTGACATCTCACCAAGGTTCGGTCCTGGGACCCCTACTTTTCTCCATTTACACTCTCGGCCTAGGGCAACTCATCGAGTCCCATGGCCTCCAGTACCACCTCTACGCCGACGACACCCAAATCTACCTGTCCGGCCCCGACATCACCTCCCTACTCTCGAAAATCCCTCAATGCCTTTCCGCCATCTCATCCTTCTTCTCTGCTCGCTTCCTTAAACTCAACATGGACAAAACTGAATTCATAGTCTTCCCCCAAGAAATTCCACCCCACCTCCCAACCTATCCATCTGCGTCAACGACTGCCCCCTCTCCCCAGTCCCACAAGCCAAATGCCTCGGGGTAATCCTTGACTCCTCCCTATCCTTCAAACCCCACATCGAGGCCCTCACCACATCCCTCCGGCTCCAGCTCAAGAACATCTCAAGGATCCGCTCCTTTCTCCCCCATGACACAGCTAAAACACTCATCTATGCTCTTATCATCTCCCGCCTTGACTACTGCAACCTCCTTCTCAATGGCCTCCCGGCTAACTCCCTCACACCTCTCCAGTCTATCCTCAACTCCGCTGCCCGACTCATCTATATGTCCTCCCGCTACTCCCCTGTCTCCCCCCTCTGCCAAGCCCTTCACTGGCTCCCCATCTCCAAGAGATCCCAATTCAAAACACTAACCATGGCGTACAAAGCCATACACAACCTGGCTCCACCATACATCTCCGACCTGGTCTCCCGATACCTACCCTCACGCAACCTCCGCTCCTCCCAAGAACTCCTCTCTCCTCCCCCCTCATCACCTCTTCGCACAACCGAGTCCAGGACTTCTCCCGGGCATCTGCCTTACTCTGGAACTCCCTACCCGAACACGTCAGACACTCTCCTACCCTGAGTAGCTTCAAGTGTCACCTGAAGACTCACTTGTTCCGTCAAGCCTACAACCTGCCATGAGACCCAGGCGAAACACCCCATACCTGACATTCCCCCATCCTACTGTATCCTAACCCACCCCTCATAGACTGTGAGCCCTCGTGGACAGGGTCCCTGCCCCTCCTGTACCTGTACGTCCTGATCGCCTAGATTTAGTGTACTTGTTCTTGTCTCCCTCAACCTCATGTAAAGCGCCATGGAACCTAATGGCGCTATATAAATAAATAATAATAATAATAATAATGACTGCGCGCCCACGAGATTGTTGCCTACATCGTTTCAACGTCGTGCCATGTAACAGTACCTTTAGAGGTGTAACAGTAAAGAATATTTTCACCTATATCATTTTAAAAACTACAAAAAGAAAAATGGGCTGATGCAAAAGTTTGGGCCCCCTTGGAGATTTGTATGCTCAGATAACTTTGACAAAGTCTTTAGACCTGTTAGGCTAAGTTATAGCTTGTTTACTGTCATTGTTAGGAAAAGCCAGGTGAAGCAGAGAACCTTATCAGGCTGAATCTCCATGGGGATAAATGGGTATCATTAATCATTACTCTTTGGATTATGTCAGAACTTCCAAGATTTATTTTCAAGTTATAAATTGATTAGCAAGAGACTGTAGCAGTGTTTTTATTCAAATAAACTTTTTTTCCCCTTTGTCTGTGTCTTTTTTAACTATATTTGCTTAGTAAGAAATGAAGGTTTCTGATAGATGCCTATCCATTTCTAACACCAATTCTTGATGTTAGCTGTCAAGTCAAAGGTGACATCAACCCCATTAATCTAATACTCTGATTGCGGCAGCATCATGGCAATCCGGAAGAAGAGGGTAAAGAACCATCTAATGCAGTGTGCCACTTCTGGAGTGACTGCTTTGCAGGTATATTTAGGCTGGGAAGAGCCAAATAACCTTGGTACTTCCCACCCTGATAATACCAGCTCCCAGGTCTCTGCTTTAACTTGGCTGGTTCTCAAAAATAGTGTGGAGTCAATGCAATTTTTTATAATTATTTATTTAAATATTTTAAAGAATGGCATGCGTTCCCCTCTTATTTTGATAATAACCAGCCCATGTAAAGCAGACAGCTTGAGTTTGCAACCCGGAACTGTCTGTTGTACCAGTGCTAGTTATCAAAAATAGGTAAGAGCCCATATCTTTTTTTATTATTTATTCCCTATTCCTATTTGTTTGCAGGGCAATTGATCCAATTTTGCTCCTTATTGCAGCTGACCAAGCTCTTACCATGAACATTTTACAGCCAATTTCAAGCACACTCGTCATTAACTTGTATGGGTTTTGGGATCTGGGGTCAAGTTAAGGTCCCAAGCTGAGCATTTTTAATAAAAAGGTCAGGCCAAACTTGGCGAACCCGAGCATCCATAGGCTCACTCATCATTCATGATAACTACTGATAGCAACCCCCGGTTTCTCCTTACTTTCATTAAAGACATACTGGAAATTGTAGCTTCATGCGAGACAAATGTATATGGGTCTGACCTGACATTAAAATAGATGTACCATGTATTGATGGTGTTCCTAGATGTCCTTCTATGCTGATGAGAGTTTTGATGCTGTGTTTCTGTACTGATGGGGGTTTTATGGATGTTTTTATGTACTGCTAGTTGTTAAGGTGATGTATTTCTGCACTGATGTGGGTTCTTGTGATGTATACTTGTGCAGTTATTGATTCTGACCCTGAACAGATGTATCCATAACTTTTACGATTACAGATTACATGGCTTTGTTAAGAAAATATTGTGCTGTCTGACAAGATAGTAGTTAATATGTTTTTATTTTTGGTATGAGCATTAAAAGGGTTGGGCAAGCTTGTTATTAGTTAACTTTTTTGTATAGTGCACTCGCTTTAAATAGAAAAGAGCAAATTATGAACAATAATTTAAAACAAAAAACAATGGTATGCAAAAATAGCAAAACCTACAGCTTGCTGTAACACTGGAATTGGCACCCTTTACAAGTAGAGGTAACCTTGTAAATAACTCATGAAAGAATAAAGTTACGTTAAAACTGAGCACACCATTGTTTTTCTTATGAAATTCTCAATAGGTTTGATGTGTCACATGACCCTCTTCCCTTTGAAAAAAATAAAGTTGGATCCAAAATGGTCAACTTCAAAATGGGCGCCATAGTCACCACCAATCTGGAAAATTTTTCCCTCTCCCATATACTAATGTGCCGCAAACAGGAAGTTGATATCACCAACCATTCCCATTTTATTTAGGTGCATCCATATAAATGTACGTAAGCCATTCCACCTCACCACGGTGACCCTTATTGCAAAAAAACGTATTAACTTAGAGCCCTGTTTTTGATACTGTTTTTACTAAGCACTTGCTTTTTATTATTACCTTTTTATAGCAGTGTACTTTCACATGTTTGTTATACTGTTTTTTCTGTGGTCTAGTTACGTGGTCGTGTGAATGCAGTCCTACAGACCTGTTCACATTGTGCCTTGGCTCAGTTGCAGTTTTTCATTTATTCTCTTGTTTAGCAAGACAGGGAGTGCCCCACCCTTCCTTTTCTGAGCCTGGCACATAAACTGCTGTCTACTGCACTGTGTCCATATTGGACTCTGGTCCGTCTTCACCATGCATCCATAAGGGATATTTATACAGGATCAGGTTTTAAATTAGTTAGATAATACCGTTTTGATAAGGGTCACCGTGGTGAGGTGGAACTGCTTGGGGCCTTTTCACATCAGCGGTAATTGCTGATCGCGGCAGTTGCGGTGAAAAAACTGCAACTGCCGCGATTACCGCATAACAGCCGCACCTGCAGTTCACTTGCGGAAAGCCCCAATCAATGTCTATGGGGCTTGCGGTAAGTGTGCGGCAAGTGCGGTTTCGGTACTTGCGGCAGATGCAGCCGCGAAAAAAAACGCGGCTGACCACATATTTTTGTGGCTGCATCTGCCGCAAGTCCCGAAACCGCAAAAATACCGCACTTGCCGCACCTGACACAAGACTCATAGGCATAGCATGGGGATTGCCACAAGTGAGCCCCAAGTGCTGCCGTTATGCGGTAATAGTGGCAGTTGCGTTTTTTTCACCGCAACTGCCACGATCAGCGATTACTGTTGATGTGAAAGGGGCCTAACAACACTGCTCCGAACACTATCCGATACGGCCGCCCCCAACCTTACGAACTGTGGCCTGTCCGACAGGTAATCAATGATCCAATTCACTAGTCCCTCATCAATGGCGGTTGATGAGGGACTAGTGAATTGGATCATTGATTACCTGTCAGAAAGGCCACAGTTCGTAAGGTTGGGGGTGGCCGTATCGGATAGTGTTCGGAGCAGTGTTGGAGCCCCTCAGGGAACGGTGCTGTCGCCATTCCTTTTTACGTTATACACAGCTGATTTTCAGTATAAATCCGACCTTTGTCACCTTCAGAAGTACTCTGATGACTCAGTGATAGTCGGAGGTATTGAGAGAGGCCAGGGGGAGGAGGAATACAGAAGGGTGGTCTCGGACTTTGTTGACTGGTGCCAGGCTAACCATTTAGAACTCAACGTAAAGAAAACCAGGGAGTTGGTGTTGAGTTATGGAAGGTGCATGAAGGATTGCTTACCTATCACTATTGATGGTCAGGATGTGGAGATGGTGGAGAATTTCAAATATTTGGGGGTTCACCTGGACAGCAAGCTTGATTGGAGGTGCCATATGGAGAAGGTTTGCAAGAAAGGGATGAGTAGACTTTACTTCCTAAGGAAATTAAGGTCGTTTAATGTGTGTAGCAAAATGCTTGAAATGTTCTACCAATCTATTGTGGCGAGTGCAATCTTTGTGGCAATAATATGCTGGGGTAGTAGTGTGCGCACAGCTGACGCTAATAAGCTGAATAAACTTATCAAGAAGGCTAGTGCGGCGGTGGGTCTACAACTTAGGACTTTCGAGGAGGTATTAGAGGATAGAATTAATAAGAAATGCAAGGCTATAATGAGCAACAATACACACCCGCTCTCTGAACTGTTTGCGAAGCAGAAGAGCATATTCAGCAAGTGTCTAATCCAACTAATGTGTAAAAAGGAAAGATACAGAAAATCGTTTGTTCCGACAGCTGTGGGGATGTTTAACAAATGCATAAGTGTAAAGCGTCCCAAGACTATGTGAAGTTCTATGTGTATGGGGGAAATAGGTGAGGTACATGTACCAGTCTACCCACATCTGCTGTCCATATAGAATTATTTTGTAAAGTGTGAAATGTTCTTGATCTTTGTTCTGCTGCTGTAATACTGTAATTTCCTCCGGGATCAATAAAGTTTATCTTATCTTATCTTATTGTTTGCAAAAGACGTATTAACTAAGTAAACTGTTGTTGATACTGTTTTTTACTAAGCACTTGCTTTTAATTACTACCTTTTTATAGCAGTGTACTTTCACATGTTTGTTATACTGTTTTTTCTGTGGTCTAGTTACGTGGTGGTGTGAATGCAGTCCTACAGACCCATTCACATTGTGCTCTGGCTCAGTTGCAGTTTTCCATTGTGTTGGATTATCAATGCAACCCTCTTCTCCCATTCTTGACACACGGATAGCAACACCAGAGAAGAAATGCTAGCACAGGCTTCCAGTATTCATTGTTTCAGATACTGCACATCTTGTATCTTTACAGCATAGACAATTGCCTTCAGATGAGTGATGTGGCAAACTTTTTTGTGAATTTGATTGGCCATCAGACATAAGGTCCTGGCAGGCCAGCAGATGTTTTAAAACATCTGATGGCCAATCAGATGGCCGGTAGCGATCAGGGGGTGTGTGATGTCACACACCACCTGATCACTACCGGCCATCTGATTGGCCATCAGACGTAAGGTCCTGGCAGGCCAGAGGATGTGTTCTTTTCAGGTCCCGGGACAACCGTTGGATAGGTGAGTATGTTATATTTTTATTTTTAACACCTTTTATTAACTATTATTTCACTTTCGCAGTGTATATAGGTACACTGTGAAAGTGAATGTACTACTCACTACTCCTAACGAATAATAGCAAGAAAAATCTCCGAGTAGCGAGTAGCTCGAATACCATACGATTTGATGAGTACCGAATAGTTACGAGTATAGTTGCTGATCCCTACTCATACACATAAAGACAGTACAAGGAAGTACTTGGTGAAAAATTCTAAAGTTGGTGCCACAATCAGGCTGTAACACCTGGGCTAAACATAGAAGCAAATTGTTTATATCACACGGTAATACACCAATACACTCCTAGCTATGGGATGACATGAATATCCACATGGAGGTGCACCATTCACTCCTCTCCATTACACTCACCTATATGTCTAAGGTGGCAGGTTCCAGATCCACACTGTGCCCACGTGTCCTGACTTGTGGTCACCAACTCAGGACACGTGTATATATGTCTTGCAATATTTATAGCTTTAATATTATACAATTTTCCTTAAGGCAGTTGTATTGGCAATCGCTTAATCACTTATACAGTACCCTGCAATTACCGATCTTCTATGAAGCCTTGACATGGACTTGGCAGACAAGAGGTCTTCAGTAGACTATAGCTGCCATGATAGTGTTATTGCCACCCAGAAACATCATCAATATTTATGGAGGTGTAAGATAAACAATTCCTAATTGCTAACCTCTTAAATGTTATTGCTATGATCGACTAAGATCTAATATAAATATGAAGTACTAGAAAATGAATTTGAAATCCAAAAGTGAGAGTCATACAGTAAGTTTATTCTACAACACTTTATCAAAGCTTGATCCACGTCTCTCAGTCAAAACTGTCCGTGTACCAGATGAAAGTCTGAGTCAATGACCAAAACATTGTTTACTCATTTTTGCATTGCTAAGACATTTCCTACTGCTTCATATTAATGAGTTCCTAGTTTTTTGTATTTGCAGTATGTCACGCCCAGGGCCGGGTATTCGGGTTTCAGCCTGAGCCCGTGACCCTGGGGGGGACAACTAATGGTGGGGGGGTTAACTTGAAAGTGATGAGGTAAATGTTATTTTGTGACGCACCTGTAGTACCTGGTGAGAGGTCACCAGCGCGCTGCAGTCCTCCGGAGGGCGTTGGTATTGCGGCTAGGTGGTATAGCTTTCTACAGGTAAAGCTGGACCTCCGGGGCAGCGTTGAGTAGAAGTAGAGAGATTCAATGTCGGTACCACAGAGACACAGAGACAAGTTTACGCTTTCCCGGGTACTTTACTGGAAACAAGCATCTACTGATACAGCATTCACAGTTTGGTACAGATGTATATCTGGTAACCTTCCGGGTGGCAGTAAGTGGATGCAAAGTGGTATGGAGGTACCCGTGGTATACCTTAGTTGACAAACCTGTGTCCTGTGTTCCCTGCATGGGATAAGTCCTTTCACTGTTCCCTCGAGGTAATCCTGGGACTCCTCTCCTTCCCTTCTGCCTCTCCAACTTCAACCCCAACCTCTATGGAATCACGGGTGGACCACTCCATTATGGCAGGGTGCTGTGGCCGGTAAACAAACCGCAGCAGCCGGTTGACGACTTCAGAGCTGGACTCTGGCGGTTTCCTCTGATCTATCTTTCTGTGGTGGACTGGGGAAGCTCCCCAGAGTATGGTTGCTCCGCACTGGGGTTCCCCCTTTCTCTCTCGGGCCAAGACTCACGGGTCAGGCACCCTCTCTGAAGGTCCCCTCAGGACCCCCTTTCATCACCCTTCAGGTTCAGTCTGCAACTATCCTGTTCTGTCCTCCCGACTCTCCTAACCCTCCCCCTGGCTGACCTTACCCTGGATTGAGTGTAGGAGTGGTGGAATTGGGTCCCTCCCACCTGCCTCTGCATCCACCTACAGTTGAGGAAAATTACACCGCTTTTATGGGTGTAATACCCCGGTGTCATGCCTGACTATCTGGGGCGCCACATATACAAGGACTCCATCCCATCTGGAGTGCCATCTTTTGAGTGTAAAACTGTAACAAATAACAGCATGATGCAATAGGATAAGTAAGCTCTGACTGCAGAATGTGCTCTTAAGTCTAGGGTGTATAAAATCTGCATTACATGGGAAATGAGTGTTGCCAAGGAGTGGATCAAAGACAGATATAGCAGAAGTTAACTTGCCAAAGAATGCATTTCAAATCATGATGCTAAAAAAATTCCTAAGTCAGAAATCTCTCAATTTAAACAGCCATTGAAAATGTCACATTAGATTTGCGGCATCATAATATCATAACGTGTTGTTTAGTTAACAATTTTGACATCTGTATTTTAAAAAAATGTGTACAATTGTTCTTGTAATGCAGGAGTTACCTGTTGTTGATATTGTCAGGTTAATAGCATGTTGTCCAGCTGTATGTGAATAAAATCCATAGTGAACCACTGAAAAATAACTACTTGGAACTAGAAAATGGTAGTGATGGGCGAATCCTAAATTACTCGGAATCGCTTGACTCTAGCGAGTCCAAGCACAGGACTCGCTACTCGTTGCGAGTCTAGCGAGTCCAATGTTAATGAATGGGGAAGCGAGTAATAGCGAGTAGTGTGAGATTTACAAATCGCAGATGTGTCTCGGAAGCTTCAGCCTGAAGCAATCCTAGTTTTGTCATTTATTTGCATTGCTCGTTTACTTTGTAAGTAATCGCTGGGAAACTCACAGATAAGAGTCCTGCTCTGTACAGGCTGCCAGCTCCAGGGTCCTAGAGCCTGCCTGCTGCCTGATGTAGCAGTGCTGAGATTGTTCTCAGTCTGCTCATTCCCTGTGTACAGACATGAATGTCTGTGCACAGAGATGATGTAGCAGAGCTGAGATTGTTCTCAATCTGCTCATTCCCTGTGCATAGAGATCTATATCTATGCACAGGGGATGTAGCAGAGAGGACATCGCGTTTTGGACTGCGTCGGACGGAAGAGGATTTTTTTTAATTAAAGATGGAGTCCCTAATGGCTTTTTTTTTTTATTTCTAATAAAAAATTTTCTTTGTGTTGTGTTTTTTTTAAAACAATTTAATAGAAATTCATGGCGGTCATGTCTAATATTGGCGTGACCGCCATAAATTTCGGGCTTAGGGCCAGCTGATAATACAAAGCTGGCCCTAACCTTTTTATTACCCAGCGTGCCACCGCTACCAGGGCCGCTGGAAGAGCGGGGTTCAGCGCCAGAGGATGGCGCTTCAATGAACGCGCCATCTTCTGGGGCGGCTGCGGGCTGCAATTTGCAGCGGGGAGTGCCCAGAAAGCTTGGGCATCCCTGCGCTGCGGATTCCAGCCCCCAGCTGCTTAGCTGTACCTGGCAAGACATAGAAATTGCGCGGAGCCCCACGCATTTTTTTAAAATTATTTCATGAAATTCTGAGATTCTGACTCTTGACTCTGACTCTGAGACTCTGACTCTGAAATTCATGAAATAATTAAAAAAAAATGCGTGGGGCTCCACGCAATTTCTATGTCTAGCCAGGTACAGCTAAGCAGCTGGGGCTGGAATCCGCAGCGCAGGGATGCCCAAGCTTTCTGGGCACCCCCCGCTGCAAATTGCAGCCCGCAGCCGCCCCAGAAGATGGCGCGTTCATTGAAGCGCCATCCTCTGGCGCTGAACCCCACTCTTCCAGCGGCCCTGGTGGCGGTGGCACGCTGGGTAATAAAGGGGTTAATACCAGCTTTGTTATACAAGCTGGTATTAAGCCCGAGATTCTTAATGTCAGGCCACGTTTGACCCAGCCACTAAGAATCTCCAATAAAGGGTTAAAAAAACACAGAGAAAAATTTTTATTTGAAATAAAAAAAAAAAGCCATTAGGGACTCCATCTTTAATTAAAAAAATCCTATTCCGTCCGACGTAGTCCAAAACGCGATGTCCTCTCTGCTACATCCCCTGTGCATAGATAGATGTCTATGCACAGGGAATGAGCAGACTGAGAACAATCTCAGCACTGCTACATCATGTCTGTGAGCAGGCGGGCTCTAGGACCCTGGAGCTGCACAGAGAAGACAGCTGGACTCGGCTCGCAAAGAAACAGCAGTTATTTGCGAGTTTCCCTGCTATCACTGGCACAGTAGCCGAGTCTAATGCAAACAATGGCAATCCTAGTTTTGTCAGCGTTTCTGACAAAACTAGGATTGATATTGATTTGCATTGGACTCGTGCGAGTAATCACTGGGAAACTCGCAGAGTAACGAGTCCTAGCGAGTAGATTCGCCATAACTAGAAAACGGCTTTAAACTTAAATGTTAAAAATCTGATTTTGGTGACACAGAATAAGATTCTACAGTATATTCATAGATTTATGTGGTCAATAACAATTTAGGCATATAATATGCATCTTATAGTGTATTGGCCCTCGGGAATTACTGACATAACTATAAATTCCGGATTGTATTTCTAATCTTAAACAGGAATATTTGAGTTGACAGCATTGGGATTATTCAACACAACAATGATAAAACACACAAATGTTCAATCTATAGCAGAAAACCAGACAAAAAGAAAAAAAAAACCATTATGAGCTGACCTAGGGAAATGTCTGACCTTAGAGCTCTATCAATGATGTGTCTCAAGCAGTAATTTCAGAAACAACATCCATCTAAATTCTTTTCATTTTATTACAGCATTAAAAAGGCTCCTAAATGGGACCTGTCATTTTTCTTGACATGTCTGTTTTAGTAAATATTTGCATTGCTCATGAAATAACAATGATTGTGAAGCTCTTTTTCTTAGAACTCTGGATTAGGTTATACCATCTGTAGACATAGGAATAAAATAAAATATATAAATAAATGTCATCAGCCCCTTTAACGATAGGCTACATACCTGCCAAATACGTCATTACAAGTCACTAGAGATGAGGAACACCACAGTGTTCGCAATCGGATTTGTTCACCAAATACAGGGAGTTCGCCGAATTGTTCGGCAAGCGTTCACGCTGGAGGCGAGTGACGTGCACAGAGAGCTAATCTGATCACCATAGCAATTGCATCACGTGACCAGATAGTATCAGCTGATCTGGTCACCTAACTTGATTACTATGGTGACCAGATGAGCGGGTACCATGGTTACATGGTTGAACAGTGGCCCCAAGTAACCTCAGCGAGTCACTTCTTATGGACGGAGCACGCAGCTCATTCATTCAGTGACTGGTGGCTGTGGTGACAGAATACTGTATTCTGCACCATAGTCTCCAATGAAGAAGACATCTCAGAAAATCATGGCAGGGGTATGAGGGTGTGGAGGGGGTAATAAAGATGGAGTCACTAAGTGTCTCTCTGTGTTTTTATTGTGGATAAAATGATTTTTTTCTTTGTCTTTTTAACCATTTCTTTGAGATTCTTAATGACTGGGTGTAACTTAGCCTGACATTAAGAATCTCAGGGCTTAATACCAGCTGGTAATACAAAGCTGGTATTAACCCCTTATTACCCAGCATGCCACCACCACCAGGGCTGCAGGAGGAGCCTGGTAAAGTGCCTGAAAATGGCGCACAGGTGCAACGCCAAACACAATAATTATAATTTACAGTGTGGTAAAGAGCCTGGTAATGGTGCTACAATGAATGCGCCATTTTCGATGGTGGCTGTGGGCTGCTATTCTGTAGCATGGAGGGGCCCAATAACAAAGGCCCAAATCACAATATTAATACCAGCTCTCAGCTGCCTAGTTTTACCTTGGCTGGCAATTAAAAAGAGTGTGAAGCCCACACATTTTGTTTTTGCCAGCCAAGGTAAAATTAGGAAGCTGAGGGTGGCTGCTCGCAGCCATCTACTTTATCTGTACTAGATTTAAAAAAGACAGCAAAGCCCTATGCATTTTTTTTTATAATTTTATTTATTTAACACCCTGTGGTAGCAGATTGATTGCCATACAGTATAAGAGTGTCTGTGATTGGCTGTTGCAATCAGACTGCATTTTCTCAATCTGGATGGTGATTGTGCTTGGTTTCCATACACTTTAGTGTATGGCAACCAACCTGCCATCATAGGGTGTTAAATAAATAAATAAATAAATAAATAAATGCTTGGGGCTTTGTAGTATTTTTAAGTCTAGCCCAGTGAAAGCAGAGAGCTCCAAGATGCCACCCTCAGCTGCCTAATCTTACCTTGACTGGCAAAAAAAATGTGTGGGCTTCACCCTATATTTAATTGCCAACCAAGGTAAAACTAGGCAGCTGAGGGCTGGTATTTTTAGCATGGCGGAGGTCTTTGTCAATGGACCAACTATGCTATAGAATAGCAGTCCATAGCCGCCTCTAAAAATTGTGCATTCATTGTAGTACCAATTCCAGGCTCTTTAACAGGTTGCAAATTGAAATGATTGTGTTTGGCTTTATTCCTGTGCACACTGGCAGTTTTTTGTAAATTGTTATATAGGTTATCACCCTCTGTTATGCACCTTTCCCTGCCCTTGGTCCATTATGATAGTGTTCTCTGTTATCAATTTTTTCTAGTTTGCTTATAAATGAGTAGGTTTGAAAACTCTGATGGAGGCTGAAAATGAAAGTTTGGGACCCTGTCAAGAAGACACAGACGCGGTGGCTAGGTGATTTATCGATACGCCCATATTCAGAAAGCTAAGTGTCTCAATTTTTGCACTTTTTGCTTAACTGAACTATTTCTGTATTCTAATTGTCATAGCGGAGTAGTGATTTTCTTACTATTGGAATTATTGTGTTTGGCATTGCACCTGTGCACACTGACAGGAATGAGTGCCGCAGTTTTTTCTAAATTGTAATATGGGTTCACACCCTCTGTTGTGCACTTTTCCTGCCCTGGGTCCATTATGCTAGTTTGGCGCCCCTATGGCTAGGCACCACAGGGAGGTATAACACCTTGCAAGTATATATGTAGTGCCTCTGTAGCTGTGGGTTTGGGTTTAACCTATGGAGTCTAAGTCAGCACCCAACACTAGGCCACCTTAGAATAGGGGGACTGTCATACAGTGGGTGGAGCCTAGGTTGGAGTAAGAAAACCAGGAAGCAGAGATATTTTCAGTCAGACAGCTGCCTAGTTTTACCTTGGCTGGCATGGAAAATAGGGCGGAGCCCACACATTTTTTTTTGCCAGCCAAGGGGAAATTAAGCAGCTGAGGGTGGCAGCTCGCAGTTTGCCTGCTTTCATCGGGCTAGACTTAAAAATTCTGCGAAGCCCCATGCATTTTTTTTTTTTTAAATTAAATTATTTATTTTACACCCTACAATGCCAGGTTGGTTGCCATACACTAATGTGTATGGCAACCAAGCAGAATCACTGTCCAGATTGAGAAAATCAAGTCTGATTACAACAGCCAATCACAGAGGCTCCCACAGAGTGTGAGCTCCTGTGATTGGCTGTTAGTTTGACAGTGCAGTGAATATGTAATGAGCTTAATAGGCGGCCCCGGAATTAACAGGACTCGGATTCGTAGACTCGCTCAGACTCGCTCAGACTCGCTGCTGACAGCGGGTATCCGTGAAGCGGTGCGATTGTTTAATCGATTTGGGGAGATTCAACTACATAGCGATGTGATATAGCGAGTCTAGCGAGTGAGAAAAAGTAAACTCTGACAAAACTAGGACTGCCATTGACTTGCATTGGACTCGTTACTGTGCGAGTAATCACTGGGAAACTCGCCGAGTACCGAGTCCTGCGAGTCCCTTACGAGTAACGAGTCCTAGCGAGTAGACTCGCCCATCCCTAGTAAAAGCTCCACCTGCGGCGAGCTGGACCACACTGAGCTGCACCCATCATCACCTCAGTGGCCGGCCTGCAGCGTCTGTATCCAAATTACCGGGATCCACAGGAAGCGTCACATACTTTTTTAATCCTTGTAAATATCTCCCCCTCCAAGCAAATGACAGCCAAGGCACGGAACCGGGAACCCAACCACCCATGATTCTCCAGTTAAATCCATCAAACCCAGGCCCGGTATGTGAGTACCCCTTGCCCTGGGCTCATCACTAGTATAAGTTTTTTTTCTAGTTTGCCTTACAATAGTAAGAAAAGCAGCACTCTGCTATGACAATTAGAATACAGAAATATTTCAGTTAAGCAAAAATTGAGATACTTGCTGTATGAATATGGCTATATCAATGAACCGCTCAGCCACTGCGTCGAAGTGTGCGTTTCATTTTCAGCCTCTTTTTGGGTTAAAAACCTCCTCATTCCAGTATATATATATATGAGCAGACTCCGTTAAAGGCTTTTTAAGATGTAGCCCAAAGGATGTAGTCCCATAATGCAGCAGGGAGAAGGGCAACTCGCATTAAACTTGGAAAGGGGAAACAAAATAACAAAAAAACAGGCCTTACTCTTCAAAAAACTTAAAAACAACTTAAAAAAGTCCTTCTCCAGACTAAATGCCAACTAAGGAAGGGGTCAGCAACCCACAAAACATGCCTTTTTTAGGTCAGTCCTCTTTATTCAGGGCAGAAAGACTTTTGAACATGGCCCAGGATGTAGATTGCCGTTCCACCTTATACTCCACTGCCGGATGGTCTCAAGGGGTCGCAGGGGCTACTCCTCCAGGGACATTCTCTGCCAACATCTGCCTCCAGCACACCCCATCATGGCTACCAATGGTAAAAGGATTAAGGAATTAGGGGGTGACGATCCCCTCTATGAGAGATGGGACCAACTTGGGCAACACCAACATGCACTTAAGGATTGATGGCCACTGTGGGTTTGGATGCAGCTAGCTGGCCAATCATGAGATGTCTGTCCTTCATCTGATGCATCATTCTCTCCCAGTTAGCCTCCTGCTGACACTTTTCAAAGTTGTCAGCGATAGCAACAAGACTTACATCAACTGCAAACCACCCCTTGCAGCCCATTACCTTTATGAAGGCGAATTCCTCCCTAACATAGATTGTGTTTCTTTTAGGAAGATGGTCACGCAGCAGGGTGTACTGATTGACGTATCACATATGACCAGTACCTTCTACGGCAATGAAGCCAAACCTCCTCTGCTGACAGAATGCCACCAACTTGCTTTGGGTACATTGGTCATCAAAGTCTTTGGCCTTCTGCCCATGCAACCATTTTCAGGGGAGGACATCCATGAGCCATATGTCCTCAAATAGGGGACAGGCTGAGGTAGTCCATGCCATATTGGATAGCTGCTTGGAGGGGTAGAGGGGTATAGATCTCCACATGGCCCCCCACATGGCATTCTCCAAGTTGAGGCCATTGGCACGGGTGCTACCCAAGGCTGGGAAACAGACCTACTGCCTCTGCTACCTCCTAACCTTCTACTAATCCTCCTCTTCATTCCCGATCCGGTTTTGTTAATCCAGCAGCTGCGGCTCTGACCACATGTTCAATAACGCCAGGCATGCTGTCAGATCCTCCTGAGAGTGACATCTGGTGCTCCTGGCTGACATGGTGAATGGCTCACCTCCTGACTGTGAGCTCTTTAGGACATCCTCTGGCATCCAACCCAGCACTGGATCCTCACCTTGCTGCATATGAGACCCAATGCAGGTAGTGCAGTGGAGCTCCAGGTGACATGTGTGTTCTGTGTGGGATGCTCTGGTTCCGGTGCAGAAGCACCCTCTTCCCCTGGGGTTATGAGAAAGACGACCTCCTCCAGAGCTGGCATGCAGTAGATCCATCATCAATATGACTGTGTAGTGTAGGCTAAGGTAGTAAAATGTAGCAGAGTGTAGCTGAATTGTACTGCACTGCCAATATGGTGTTAGGCACCACTGTGATGCCGCTTTGCTTTGCCTAGGGGTCCGATTCTTCCAGTGCCAGTACAATATTGCTTACAGGATATTATTGTTTGCACAATCTTGCTCCGTAGCTCCTCATTAACCCATCAATGGGGTGGGCTGCAGAAGGCACGTGACTTACATTACAAATCCCATTCCCCATGCCACAGGTAACCTGAGCTTGTGGTTGGGTGGAGTGATTATTGAAGCCTGACATATCTGGAGTAGAAATAAGGGAAACAAATAAGTTTATTCAGCTCACCACCAATTCATCTGGAATGCTGAATAAGGCTAGTGGGCAGTAATGCAAAGACAAGATCCATAGTAAACATACATATAACGCACTTGTGCACATGCCAAAAATCTGTATTCTAAACATGTGGAATGAAATGAAATATAAAGTGATTGCCCATTTTCCAGAAGCAATATCTATAATATGTTGTGCCATGAGTGTATGTCAGTGAAACATATACTGGCCATATGCTGATTTTATATGAATCTCTATCCAATAAGTGTAGGAGATGGTCTCACACATTGCTGACCCTCTCAAAAAATAAATAAATCTATTATATAATCACGAATGGGTTTTTTGCCCCTTTTGAGTCCGCTCACGCTGCGAGTCAGTGTCGACATGTGGATACGCCCGAAGCATTGGCCGCGCAGCGGCCATTGCGAGCAGTTCTAAGGCGACTCGCTATGCCCGCGCAGCCTTAGCAGCGCGAAGCATTGGCCGCGAAGCGGCCATTGCGAGTCAGAGACTCGCTCTGCTAGAATCCCGATGCATGTGCATCGGGCACCCAGCTAGTAAATAAATAAATAAATAAATAATAATAATAATAATAACAATAAAAATAAACAAATAATAAAATTAAAAAATATATATTCCAAATATTTTTTCAAAAAAAACTCTTTTAAACTAATGTTTTAAGGACATTGTAAGCTTTCTGGACTTCACAGTGGCTGCCTGATCAGGCACTGTTTCCACAATTCACCACATGCAGGTGTCAAAGTGCAGGAAGCTTAAAAAAATTATGTCAAAGCTCTCAAAAATTGAACAGGTTGAAAGAAAACAATAGACCCAATGGCTGGGAACACTCCTAACCATAACGGTAAGTGTTGTTCAAAGCCAGTGGTCTTCCGGCGAGTGTTTTAGCCCCAAACAATCAAGGAAAGTTTTGAGGCCATTTAAAATTTCAAACTTTTTCTCAAAGAAAGGCGCATTCTCAGATTTTTGATTAATTGCTTGAGTTTCCAATAGCGAACAGAATCTGCAATGTTCGTACCAAATTTGAAATTTTCAAAGTTTGTTCCTCTCTATATGTAACTCAGTCTTGTCTAACGGTTTACATTTCTTCTTATTTTAAGTGAGATATTTATTTAAATCCTAATTTTCAAAGGGGTGTACTCATTTCTCCTGAGCACTCTATATTATTAAGCATACGCCATATACATAGATTATTTTTTTGTCTCCTACTTTGCTATTTTCCCACCTTCTTGATATGTAAATACTAATTTATAGAATTTATGTAAAATATTTTAGCTGCTCTTTTCCTGTTGAGAAAATAGATATATGTAATTTAATCTCTTTAGGTCATCTCTCAGGTCACTCTCTGTGTTACATTAAACCATGTTTCTGACTAACACGATTAACAAGGTTAAGCAAAGGTGTGACAGAAAAAGAAGAAAGATTTAGACACATGGCAAATATTATTTAGTGTTATAATACACAGAGACGGTTTGGTGGGTACATGAAGCATGCATTGCTTATCACCCAAATAACATGAGACTTGATTCACATTAATGTCAGTTTAAAACTAGTTTAATTCAAAGACAAAAGGGGTCATTTGCAGATAAGTGATGAACAGTTAACATTTTTTGGAACCTTTGTCTACTTAATTCAGTTTGGTTCTCACATTGCACAGCAAACATTAATTCTTTGCTGTGATTTCTGTATTACAGCAATGAAATCATGCAAAGTCAAGTTGAAGATATAATTTTATGCATTTAGAGTGTGCTTAATCTTATTTTACTAGGTTGTCTTCTATGATTGAACTGTTTCAGTTATAATCAAGACTATAAAATCTGGTGGCTGGGGATTATAACTATGTTTTCTACTTTCTAAGAATACATAGGACTGTAAAATAAGCTGTTACTAACTTATATTAAAAGAAACCTGTGCATTTGTCTTTGGATTTTCCAAAACCAAGTGATTTAGCGATCACTTTAGAGTAGTTGGAGGTTTCATGAAAATCAACCTAAGGGTACAGCCTGCATTTAACCCCTTCCCGACCTTTGATGTTATTGAGACGTCATGAAAGTCGGTGCGTTCCCGACCTATGACGTCTCTATAACGTCATGGCTTCTTTGCGCTCCTGCAGCTCTGGTGACAGTGTCAGTGACAAGTCACCGGAGCTGCAGGATCGCAAACACCTATACTTTAGCCCGGGGGGGGTGGCTTAGCCCCCGATGGCTAAAGTTGCCGTGATTGGCAGTTGAAAATGAAACTGCCGATCAGAGGGAATCAGATGGATTCACCCCTCCAGATCTGATTAGAGCTCTCCAATCAGATCTGGAGGGGCGGATCAGCGGGTGCCCTCCCCCTCCTCAGCCCCCCCTCCCACTCCAGTAAAGATTAGGGACCCCTGTCTCTCCAATCCGCCCCCCTCCTCCGGTTCTGCATGTATCTGCCGGCGGGCTGCAGTGCTGCACCCGCCGGTCAGCTTCCTGTGCTCCATGTGGGCCCCTCCTCCTCTCCTGGGCTCCTCCTCCTCACCGGTGGATCGTGGGTGAGGTAAGTATGAATGTAGGAATGAATGAATGCATGCATGGATGGATGGATGGGTGCATGCATGGATGGATGGATAGGTGGGTGCAAGCATGAGTGGATGGATGGCTGCATGCATGGGTGGATGGGTGCATGCATGCATATATGGGTGGGTGGATGCATGGGTGCATGCATGCATGGGTGGATGGATGGGTGCATGGATAGGATTCTGGACAGGAGAGAGTTGACATCTGGGCCAGAGAGATAGATTTGAGTGTCATCAGTGTACAGGTGGTACTGGAAGCCATGGGACTTTATGAGTTGTCCCAGACCAAGGGTATAGATTGAAAAAAGGAGGGGCCCCAGGACAGAGCTTTGAGGGACCCCAACACAGAGGGGATGTGGTGAGTAGGTCGTGTGGGAGAGGAAGACGCTAAGTGTGCAGTAGGAGAGGTAGGAGGAGAGCCAGGAAAGGGCAAGGTCAGTGATACCAATGGAAGAGAGGATTTGTAATAGGAGACAGTGGTCAACTGTGTCAAATACAGAGGACAGGTATAGAAGGAGGAGGAAGAAGAAATGTCTGTTGGCTTTGGCTGTGAGTAAGTTATTAGTAATTTTGGTCAGGGCAGTTTCAGTGGAGTGGTGGGGGTGGACGCCAGATTGAAGATTGTCAAAGAGGGAATTGGATGAGAGGTGGGATGAGAGTATAGTGTGAACACACTTTTTGATAAGTTTGGAAGCAAACGGGAGCAGGGATATGGGCCGGTAGCTGGATATAGAAGTGGGGTCGAGGGATGGCTTCTTTAAGATAGGTGTAATTGTTGCATGTTTGAAAGCAATAGGAAAAGTACCAGCAGTAAGTGATAGGTTGAAGAGGTGGGTTAGGGCTGGGATAAGTGTGGTGGTGAGGTTGGGGAGGATGTAGGATGGGATGAGGTCCAGTGCACAAGTGGTGATGTGCGATCTGGAGAGGTGGGCAAGTTTCCTTCAGTGATGGAGGGGAGGAAGGTTAGAGGGGGAAGGGAGTGGTCTGGTATACATGTGGTTGTGGTGGTTGGTCAGCAAAGACTTTTCTGATCTGATGAATGAAGTGTGTTGCAAAGTCGTCTGCAGAGATATGAAAAGTAGGAGGGTGCAGTGTGGGGCGGAGGAGGGAGTTAAATGTGTTGAATAACTGCCTGGGGTTGTGGAACAAAGAGGATATGAGGATAATGAAGTAATTTTGTTTAGTGGTGGTGAATGCTGACTTGAATTTGAGAAGTGCTTGTTTGAATGCTGTGTAGTCTTCTTGCGAGTGTATTTTCTTCCAGCGCCGGTCAGCAACCCTAGATGCTCGGCACAGATTTTTAGTGGTGTTTGTGTGCCAGGGTTGTCTGTTGATTTGTTGTGTTCTGCCATGAATGAGAGGGGCAACTGCATCAATAGCTGATGTTAGTATAGAGTTGTAGAGAGCTGTGGCATTATCTGTGTCGTGGAGTGAGGATATGGAGGATAGGGGTAAAATGGCGTTGGAGAGAGTGTGAGCATCAAGATGTCTGAGGTTTCTGCGAGGGTGTGCGAGTTGGTGGACATGAGTGGTAGATGAGGAGGACAAGGATGAGAAAGTGAGTACATGGTGGTCAGAGAGGGGGAGAGGGGAGCTTGTGGGTTTAGTTGGGGAGCAGAGGCAGGTGAAGATGAGGTCTAGTGTATGTCCGTCTGTGTGGGTGGCTGTGGAGGACCATTGAGACAGGCCAAATGATGAAGCAAGTGACAAGAGTTTGGAGGCTATTGACCGGTGGGTGTCAATGGGAATGTTAAAGTTGCCCATTATGATGTTGGGAATGTCAACAGAGAGAAAGTATAGAAGCCAGATGGAGAATTGGTGTCAGCCATGTTTCTGTGAGGCCCAAGAAGGAGAAAATGTGAGAGGTAAAGACGTTGTGAATAAAGTGGAGTTTATTACAGAGTGCTCCAGAGAGAGGGGGCGGTGGAGAGGGAGTCAGTGGAATGGGTTTTATATTTAAAAGATTGCGGCTGTTTCTTGCAGGTGTGGGGTGATAGGAGGGAGGAATAGTGGGGAATGTTGGCTGTGGAGGTCCCGGATTGGGAGATATGTCACCAACTGATAAGGAAAGCAAAGAGAGAGTAAGCAGGTGAGAGAATGAGAGTGTCCAGCTTGTTTTGTGTTTCTGTAGAAGAGGTATCAGATTGAGAAGCAGGTCAGTAGAAAAGCTCAGGTGGGGCGGTAAGAGCGATGGTGAGATAAATATTTGTATTGGGGGTGATGGATTGGGGTAGTGAGAGAGGGAAAGGATTATTGGAGCTATTACTGTTAGGGCATAAGTAAGCATGGTGAAAGTGTTAGTGAGAAAGCAAAGTATTAGAGACAGTTAGCAGACGGGTATAGCTGGTATCTTCTGGTTTATCCCTGGAATATCTCTGCAGCCCACTTATTGAAATCCCACTTTGTGAAATCACGCAGGCCTGCCCTAAATAATTTGTAACTCTTAGGGTGTGCAGAGAATTAATCAGGTAAGTAGGAGGGAGAGGTCAGAGGAGGGAGAGAGGACACAACACACCAGGGGAGAATTAACAAATTGCTGGTAATATAAACATTTGGGGGCAAATCAGCAGGAGGGAGAGACACAAGCAGGATGAAAGAATATGGATATTTATAGGTTAGGGAGCAGATGGGGAATATTGGATGGAGGTATATGACCTACCATAACAGATATATGCAAGACACATAGAGATGAGATGCAGAAGGGATCAGATATGGCAGCAGTACAATGAATTCATACCATAACAGATATATGAAAGGCACATAAAGATGGGATGTAGAGGGATTAGATACGGCAGCAGTACAATTATTATTATTTATTCATTTATATAGCACCATTAGATTACATGGCTCTTTATATATGGAAAAGGTAGTTGAGGACAAGTACAATATGTATGGACAGTCAAGTCATACAGATACAGGAGGGGAGAGGACCCTGTCTGTGAGGGCTCACAGTCTACGAGCGATGGGTGGTGATACAGTAGGAGTGGGTAGTGTCAAATGTGAGTCGGTGCAGTGGACTGGGTCTCATTGCAGGTTGCAGGCTTGTCAGAAGAGGTGGGTCTTCAGGTTTTTTTGAAGGATCCCAGGGTAGGTGAGTACCTGATGTGTTGGTGGAGAGAGTTCCAGAGTATAGCAGATGCATGGGGGAAAACTTATATGCGGTTGTCAGAGGAGGAAATAAGAGGGGAGCAGAGGAGGAGCTCTTAGAAGGAACGCAAGTTGCATGTGGGTAATTATCGGGAGATGTATGGAGGGGACAGGTTGTGCATGGCTTTGTATGTCATGGTTAGGGTTTTGAAGTGAGAACTCTGAGACGTGGGAAGCCAGTGGAGGGCGTGGCAAAGGGGAGATACCGTGGAGTAGTGGGGATGCAGGCAGATCAGTCGGGAAGTGAAGTTTAGGATAGATTGGAGATGTGCGAGGGAGGTAGTGGGGAGGCCGGTTAGCAGGAGGTTGCAGCAGTCAAGGCGGGAAATAATGAGAGCATGAGCAAGTGTTTTAGCCATGTCATAGTCAAGGAAAGTGCGGATCCAGGAAATGTTTTTGAGCTGGAGTTGGCAGGAGGTGGCAAGGGCTTGGAGAAGAGGGAAGAGTCGAGGATTACCCCTAGTCACTTGGCGTTGGGGACTGGAGAGAGTGAGCAGTTGTTGACATTGATGGATAGGCCTGGTAGAGGGGGAGAGTGACTTGGGGGGGAAGACGATGAACTCAGTTTTGTCCATGTTCAGTTTGTGAAAGTGAGCATAGAAGAAGGAGGAGATGGCAGACAGGCATTGTGAGATTTTGGATAATAGGGAGGTGATGTCAGGCCCAGATCTGGGTGTTGTCGGCATAGAGATGATACTGAAGGCCGTGGAACTCAATGAGTTGTCCTAGGCCGAGGGTGTAGATGGAGAAGAGTAGGGGTCCCAGCACCGAGCCTTGGAGGACACCGACAGATAGGGGGTGATAGTGAAAGTCTGATCCATTAAATATGAGGAGATCCAGGAAAGGGCTAGGTCAGTGATGCCAAGAGATTCCAGAATCTGTAGTAGGAGGGAATTGTTTACAGTGTCAAAGGCGGCAGATAGGTCGAGGAGGACGGAGTAGTGTAGCTTGCTCTTGGTAGTTAGTAGGTCGGTGGTGACTTTGGTTAGGGCTCTTTCGGTGGAGTGATGGGAACGGAAGCCTGATTGAAGGAGGTCAAAGAGAGAGCAGGAGGAGAGGTGGGAGGACAGTTCAGAATGGACGTGATGTTCAAGTAGTTTTGAGGCGAAGGGGAGAAGAGATATGGGGCGATAGTTAGAAACAGAGGCTCGATTGAGGGAAGGTTTTTTGAGGATGGGTGTGATCAAGGCGTGTTTGAAGGATAAGGGAAAGACAGTATTGAGTAATAGGTTGAAGAGGTGGGTTAGGGCATGGATGAGGACTGTGGTGAGGTACAATGAATTCATACCATAACAGATATATGCAAGGCACATAGAGATGGGATGCAGGAGGGATTTATCAATCATATAACCATAGAGGGAAAGTCCTAGATTGAGACATTGCAATATACCGTATTTTTTGCCTTATAAGACAAACCGGATTATAAGATGCATCCCCAAATTTGGTGAAGGAAAAGAGAAAAACATTTTTTTTTATGAAAAATGGGGTCCTTCTTATAATGCCAGTGTTCGTCTTACAATCAGTATATATTATATATATATATAATATATATATATATATATATATATATATATATATATATATATCATCCTGGTACATGCCCCCTTTGCCATCCTGGTATAAATGTCCCCCATCCTGCTTTATATAGCCCACCCATCCTGGGATATATAGCCCCACCATCCTGGATATGTTCCCCTGTGATAGCACTTGTCCCCCTGTGATGGCACATGTCCCCCTGTACTGGCACACAGCCCTCTGTGATGGCACATGTCCCTCTGTGATGGCACATGTCCTCCTGTAATAGCAGATGTCCCCCTGTGATAGCACATGTCCCCTTTTGATGTCACACATCCCACTCTGCTGGCACCCATCCCCCCGTGATGGCACGTAGCCCTTTGTGCTGGCCCACAGCCCTTTCTGATGGCACAAGTCCCCCTGTGCTGGCACACAGCCCCCTGTGATGGCACATGTCCCACTGTGCTGGCACACAATCCCCCTGTGATGGCTCATGTCCCCCTGTGCCAGCATATGTCCCCCTGTAATGGCTCATGTCCCCAAGTGCTGGCACATGTTCCCCTTTGATGGCTCATGTCCCCTGTGCTGGCACTCAGTCCCCCTGTAATGGCACATGTCCCCTTGTGCTGGCAACCAGTCCTCCTTTGGTTGATATGTCCCCCCACGCTGCCGCCCACACTAAAATAACAAACTTTGAACATACCTCCCTGGCGCTTGCCTCAGTCTCTCCCTGCTTGCTGCAGGACTTCCTGGTTCCCGGGGAAGCTGGTCATGTGATCAGGGTGCGCACTGATGACATCACTCTGTTGAGTCAATCAAATGACTGGCTTCTCCGGGAACCAGGAAGTGCTGCAACAACCAGGGAGAGATGGAGGCAAGCCCGAAGAGGTAAGTTCAAAGTTTCTTGCTTTAGTGTCGGCGGCAGCATGGGGGGCCATATCTGGGATGGGGGGGTGGCATATAAAGCACAGAGGGACCTCAGGCACATGTAATATAAATATAAATATCCTGTCCTGTGAGGCATTCAGCACTGAGGTGATGGACAGCGGGTGCAGTGCATATTACATGTTGCTCATGAGCGGAAGAGTAGATTCAGATTATAAAATGTATCCCCCACATTTCCCTAAAATTTTGGAGAACAAAAGTGCGTCTTATAATCCTTAAAATATTTTAAGTACAGCAGAATAGATACCAGAAACACAATATCATTAATTTATGACTTGTCTTTACTTGTGTCACCTACTCTTTCTTGCCCTATTTAATTAAACTCAATGTTCTTCAGTACTAATTAAATAGTACAACAACATCCAATTTTGACCTTTATCTTTCCCTGTGTGGAATGAGCAGTGCAATATGACCTTTGTCATAGTGCTGTAAAATCAAATATTGATGTGGATCGATTTGCTTGCCCCAATGTTTTACACTGTCTGCGTTAATTCCTCCACATTAGCTACTCTGCCTTTTGGCTTAGATCAAGTATAATATCTGTTCTTATCAGAGCAAACAAACCTGATCTACACTTGATGAGGATGATTGAATATGGAAGGAGAGCTTCAGAGCCAGCGAATATCGAAGTAAGAAGCTTGGCAGAAAGAACACAGACTCGGGAAGGCCTAAGGATCTTTAAGGAAGACTGCAACAAGAAAAACACCTGCAGATCCAAGCAAATCGGATGTCAATCCGTTTAAACTGATAAGGACCTGTGAATCTCAGTAAATTTGACTCACTACCGATCATTTCAATATTCTCCAGTTATCAACCATAGCTAACACATCTCTGGTAAAATTTAACACTAAACATTTGTGCAAATTGATCAATGGCACACTGTCATCATCTGAAAATAAAAAAAAGAAATTCTGCAGAAAATCATATAAAAGATGTTTTATTCTTATTAATGTCAAAAGATTGTTAATCTGTAAATGATGTTTCCCTTAATAAATGTTCAGAAAATAATCATTTGTCCATCAGACAGTTTTAATGAATATGTACAACCAGTTTATTTGACAGCAAATGCAAATAAGGACTAAAATATATCTGGCTTTAAGAACGAAAAGATGGTATACCAGACGATAGTATTCTCATCGATTCTTCAACCATCAATCTAATTGTATCAAATTTGAACAGCTGCCTCAATAAACCGACCACAAAATATAATTACTCTTCTGAATATGATACTATTATATTATTTTAATAGATTGTGTCATTATTTTATATTTTCCGGATTCAATAGGTTTTTTGGGAATCCACTGATTCCCCTTTCTCTGATGAAAAGCTGCTTTGTGGCTTATGACATAATAAACCACTAGGATAGACTAGAGAGAATAACCCTCGTGAAACTTCACTTTATGGTAATCCCTAGTTCAATTCGCAACTCAAAAGGCCACGTCACACCTGGCATCGTTGGTAGCGATATTATAGGCGGGGGAGTGGCCTATCGCTGCTGACGTCACCAATGTGTTGCCCTATGTAACTGGCCGAGGGCGACGCATTCGACTGGTCATCAGGTTTCACAGCAGCGCTGTGAAACCAGGCGGCCAATCTGGGGCGATGTGTACAGAGAGAATAACCCTCATGAAACTTCACTTTATGGTAAACCCTACTTCAATTCCCAACTCAAGAGACCACGTCACACCTGGCGATGTCGGTGGCGATATTATAGGCGAGGCGGGGGAGTGACCTATCATCGCTGATGTCGCCAATGTGTTGCCCTATGTAACTGGCCGAGGGCGACGCATTCGAGTGGTCGCCAGGTTTCACAGCAGCGCTGTGAAACCAGGCGGCCGATCTGGGGCGATGTGCACACATCGCCCCATGTAAATGGCTGCCGGCGACCTGACAGGCGATGGGAGCCATAGGCTCCCATTGTACTGCAACGCCGCTGGGGTTTTGAGACACCCCAGCGGCGATGCCGCCTGTCAGCTCGCCGGTACCTTGCCCGAGGTGTCTCCCCGTGTAAACGGGGGACGGCAACGCTGGTGGGGAGCCAAAAACATGCGTGCCCCCGCCAGTCGCCGCCGACATCTCCGGCGAGGTGGTACCATGTGACGGTACCCAAAGAATCTTGCAATAGAGAGCACAGGTAAGCATATGATAATATTAAGCCATGTTTAGAATAAATTTGGTCAGTCCGTACAAACTGTACAAATGTAAGGTCCTGCTTCTCTCTTCCCGAGATTTGGAATCAATGTTTTATGATATACAAACTGCATTATATTTGAGTAATGATAATATGTTCTTAGTATAGATGAGTGGATCATAAAACACTCAAATTCACCTGTTTGTGCGTGCTTAACTTGAGAAATCGATTTGCGGATAAGTTATTCTCAGCTATTATCCATTATCATGCTCTGGGGACTATCTAGACCCCAGTGCATAATAAACATAATATGTAATAAGAGAAATAAAAATCTTACTTTAACTTTACTTCTTAACTCTCTCGTCTATCTGTTCCTCACCACCACCTATAAGGTCCTCATCCTATCTCCGGATTGCCATTGACCACAATGCTCTCTTCGGTGTAGCATCTGGGTTAGCTAGGCAATGTAATAAAAAAAGGTGGCACACACTGTTCTGTAAAACTTGCTTTTATTTAATGAGTTAAAAACTATGGATGCAATGAGATATGGGTTGGGCCATTGACTCTTTCATGGTGCTTCCCGCGCCCCCCTTGCATCCATGATTTTTAACTCAAGAAATTAAAGTAGGTTTTACTGAATGGTGAGTGCCACACCTTTTAAATTACACCAGGTTCTTTTTCAGTTTGAGCACCAAATAATTCCATTTGCCAGGGAATGCCATAACCATTACTTACTATGTTTGTATGAATTGGTATTGAATCACTTTTTTAGTTTTTTTTCATTCTGGGTTTGCAAGGCCCAGTAGAATTTTGTTCCTGCAAAGGTCGAGACATATGATGCCACTGTATGCTCCATGACCTTTGGCGGCAAATGAACAGAACCCTATCGGACCTAGTAAATCCAGAAGCCTTGGTATAGTAAACGAGGTGAAGAGATTTTAGTATGGTTGATGTTGATGCAAAGATAGGATGAGGGATGAACAGGTGATATTGAGGAATGGTGAGGCAGAGATAAGAAAGTTAATATAAGGGTTGTTTGTTTTTTACAATTTGATAGCTTTTCACAGTTTAGAAGAATGGCATCTGAGGCAAATTATTAAATATCCACATTTTTATAAATGTGGACTTTTGTAAAATTTTAGTAGAATTCAATTGTATTTGAACTTATTTGCTTATCTCAAGACACTAAAATCTATTTTATATACGCAATGTTTGCTATTTGCAGCTTGTCTGTAGAAATGTGGAGAATTTTCACTCCCCAGTGTCTTTTCAGAAAGGTGGCCTTTAGGCTACATGTTCTCTGATGGTTGCTGTAGATTAAACACAAAGGTCAAGGATCTTGGAACAAAAAAGGAGGAAACACTTGTAGCGGATGAAAGATATCCCCTTGAGTTCTTGAAAAAGTTGAAATGCTATCATTTTGACAACTTTGATCGAAACTAGCTAGAAGATGAGTGTTGTCAATAGCTTTCATATTAAGACTTAAATGCCATCAAAGCAGCTGCTGTGAAAATTGCACTTGTTTGCTGATCCATAGTTTGATTGGAGCTGCCAAAAAGGTCGCTGTTCATTTACAGTACTAACAAGCAACCTACTCTGCTCATAGGAGCTTGTCAAATAATTCAGCCAGGATGTTACTTTACAAAGCAGCATGCTGTGCAGCCTATAGCGGAATCAGACCTCAACAGACTATTATTTATGATCTCTCCGTCTAGTTAACTAGGCCTTATGAGGAAAGGAAATTTCTCAGCAGGAAAAATCATACACATTGAAGTTCAGGTGTCACTACTTTTCAGAAGGTCATGCATTTCAATGCATAAGGGACTAGAAAAGTCTTAAAGGATGAAGGAGCTTCATAGATTTGCAGATTTACATTCAATAAACTGAAATACATTATGTTTTTCTTTAAAAAAGACAAAATTACAGATTGCAAAACCATCCATAATGTGTTTTTGTACAATGGTCTAAATGTTCACATTGATTGCCTTATATACAGCTATGTACAACTCACTTAGCTGCTGTTCTAAAAACCTACAGGAACTCTTTTCGTTAAAATTTTCAGCTGGTTTATTGTGCTCCATAAACCAGCCTAATAAAGTAACACAATAACAGTCTTCATGGCAAGAGAAAATAAAAAGAGTATCTTACAGAGTCTATACAACTGTGGGTTCCTCCCACTTAGTATTAGGGTACAGCTCTGCTCAATTATAGCTGGAGGTCTTCTCCCTCCAAACATAGAACAGCAAATGATTTTAGAGGTCTTACTTTTACCTGCTGGACCACCTCCTAAGGAAGAGATATCACGAACAGCATATCTCTTTGGCTGTTCACAAAAACTCATCGCACTTAAAGCCGTTTAACTCTCTCAGTAACTAGTACTGAAGATATAGATCCGGTTTACATCACTGAGGTTAATAATCGCAGAAATACATATCTCCCCTCATGTATTTTACCATTTACCAACTTATAAAACTCAGACTAGAAAATATAAAGCTTGTATAACAGTAGAATAATTTAAAAATATCCAGTGTCGTTCCTTCTCTGTAAATGGCGCATTCATCTTAGCGCCATTTTCAGGCTCTTTACCCAATTCTTTCGGCAGCCCTAGAGGGGATGGCATACTGAGTTATAATGGGGTTAATACCAGCTTTGTATTGTCAAGAAGGTACAAAGCACAAAATTCATTATGTCAGGTCAAATTACACCCAGCCATCATGAACACAGAGATATTTTTTTTATTAGAAATAAAGTAAATAACACATTTAGGGACTCCATCTTTATTAGAAAAAAAAAACAATAAACTTCCGTCCGACATAATCCAGGTCTTCTTACTTCAGCACTACAACATCTTTGCCAACATACATTTCTGCTGACAGATGAGCAGGATTGGAATGATAGACGAGCGCTGTGTGAAAGGTTATTGGAGTTTACGTGAACTTGGATAAACGCAGCATCACCGGGCACCCGGAGCCCAGCCCTAAAGTAAGCGCTTCTCTCACTCACTTTACGGCTGGGCTCTGGGTGCCATCCAAAAGGTTATCTGAATTCATGTGAACTCAGATTACCTCTGCATCACTCAGCATCCAGAGATCTGCAGCAGAGGACTTCAGATCAATGGCAGATCACTCAGAATGTGCAGTCGTTTATTAGACTCTGGGTGTCAGCCAGTACCGGAGGAGAGAAATCCATTGATCAGCATGCAAGACAAAGAAGTGGTACTCCACGTCTATTTCATATCCAAATTTTTTTGCGGGATTAAAAATCACAGAATCAGGGAGGCACTGGGTGTACAGAGCAACAGACTGTTTTACAGGCGCAAACACCCAGTGCCTCCTTGATGCTGTGATTTTTAATCCACAATAAAAATTTGGATATGAAGTAGATGTGGAGTGCCGCTTTTTTGTCATACTGATTAAAGCTGGTATTAACCCCTTCATTACCCAGCGTGGACACAGAAGATTTTCGAGACCTTATGTCCGTCGCAGTGCCCCAGTACCAGATGCTCAGTCGCCACTACTTCTCCAAGAATGGTGTGCCTGCGCTACCCCAACATGTCCCAGACAACATCACCGCTTCCTTGAGAAACTGTGTGTGACAGGGTGCATTTCACCACAGACACTTGGACGAGTAAGCATGGACAGGGGCTTTACATGTTGCTGACGGGGCACTGGATAACTATGGTGAGAGCTGCAGAAGGGTCTGCTGTCTAAGTCTTGCCATCCCTACAAGTTGTGCATCCATCCTCTGTAGGTAGAAGTTCCTCCACTGCTTCTGCCTCCTCAACCTCAAATCGGTCCTCCACCTCCGCCCAAAGCCTGGCTGGTAATGCCACCGGCATTGTAACTGCACAGAAGGCATCCTGCACACCTCCTTACTATGCTGGCAGCAGGGCTCAACGTCAACGCCATCAGCTGGTCTTTACCTTGAAATGCCTGGGAAATGTGAGTCACACAGCTGAGGAGTTGTGGTCAGCTCTGGAGACCGAATTTCAGCAATTATTGCCTCCACTCAACCTGCAGCCAGGGAAGGCAGTGTACGACAATGCTGCAAACCTGGGTGCAGCCAATCGCCGGGGCAATGTCACACACATGCCTTGTATGGCTCACGTGTTGAACCTGGTTGTCCAGCAATTTTTGACACACTATCCTGGCCTAGATGGGCTTCTGCAGAGGGTACGGTCACTGTGTGCTCACTTCCTGCGTTCGCATCCCGCAGCTCAACGACTTGCTTTGCTCCAGAAGTCTTTCGGCATGCCTGTTCACCGACTGAAATGTGATGTGCCGACACGCTGGAATTGTACTCTGCACATGTTGCAGTGACTGTGGCAGCACCGCCAAGCCATGGTGCAATACATTATGACGTATAGCCCGGGCCAACGAGATCCAGAGGTGGGGCATATCACGCTGCTGGAGTGGTCTCAGATCAAGGACCTATGCACCCTTCTCCACAGTATTGAGATGGCAACGAAGATGTTTAGTGCTGACGATGCCATTATTAGCATGACTATTCCGGTCATCTACATGCTGGAGCACACTCTAAACAATATTCGAAGTCAGGTGGTGGGACAAGAGGAGGTGGAGGAAGTTCAGGAAGAGTCCTATGTGGAAGGGATAACAAGATCTCCGAGGTCGAGACAGTCGGCAGCACCAAGGCAGCAGGCATGGGAGGGTGGGGGAGAGGGATTAACAAGGGCGCATGGTAGCAACCAAACTGTTGAGGAAGGTGCAGGAGCCCAGGAAGAGATGGAGGAAGAACTGGCGATGGGCATGGAAGATTCAGCAGATGAGGGAGACCTTGATGACATTTCTGTTGTGTGAGGTTGGAGGGGGGGACAGCAGAGGAAGGAAGCATGATCCTCACCTCCCCGCCACCAACACAACAAGGACTTGGTTCTCCTGGATGGGCAAGACACATGAGTGCCTTCTTGCTGCACTACCTGCAACATGACCCTCGGATTGTCCGAATTAGAAGTAATGCCGACTACTGGGTTGCCAAACTCTTAGATCCCTGGTACAAGACCAAATTTGCCAAAATAATTCCTGCCATACAAAGGGAAGCACGCATGCAGGAGTATCAGCAGAAGCTGATACATAATCTCAGATCGGCTTTTCCACAAAACACCAGTGGTACACAGAGTAAATCTCACAGTTCTAACTTGTCAACCTTGGGACTGTCGAGTCATCATCACTCACACCGTACCAGTAACACCGTGTCAGGCTTTGTTAACAGCAATTTTGTGGCCTCATTTCACGATTTTTTTAGACCATCATTTGCAAGGTCTGAAGACACAAGAAGTCTGACACATAGTCAACGCCTGGAGTGGATGGTACACGAGTATCTCCAACTTAACATCGATACCATGGTGTGCTGACAGAAGAGCACACAGGTCTGTCCACCCAGAATGTGGACAGACTAAAGTTCATCAAGATGAACAAGGCATGAATCCGCAAGGACTTTTCTACCCCTGAGTCATCCTGGGGTCCTAGGGAGACTAAAGGCTTATGGATTTTTGCATTCAAGTCACCTTTTTAAGTTTACAACTGTGGGGCAATTGATGCCACTTAAGTGGTGTCTGTGCCCAAATTTTTGGAAAAAATGGAGACTCTTGTTGTAGTCTCCTAAATGTGACACAGTGCTCAGCGTGTGCACGAGGCCTTATAGATACTGAAGTGAAAACCTCACCAAATACTCATCGTATGCACGAGGCCTTACAAATACTGAGGAACAAACTCACAAAATACTCATCGTATGTAAGAGGCCTTTCAAATACTGAGGAAAAACCTCACCAAATAGCCATTGTGTGCACGAGGCCTTACAGATGCTGAAGTAAAACTCAACAAATACTCATCGTGTGCACGAGGCCTTACAGATACTGAGGTAAAAAAACTCACCAAATACCCAGCATGTGCACGAGGCCTTACAGATACTGAAGTAAAACTCAACAAATACTCATCGTGTGCATGAGGCCTTAAAAATACTGGAGTAAAACCGGATTTTAGAAGGGCATGACATGCCTATATCTGTGTCTTCTCCTCCTTTTACTCGTCCATTTCTTTTCTTTTGGCATTTTTATATGTACTTTTCTATGTGTTTGTTGTATCTTCTGAGTAGTTTGTCACCTTTTGGACACCTTAGAAGGTGTTTTCTATGTGTTTGTATGTGTTTGTGTTTGCCTGCCATTGTTTTCAATGGTGTTTGACTGTGTTCAACTGTGTTCGACGAACATTCGATGAACACCCCCCCAATTCGACTAATCAAATCGAATTCGAACACTAGGGTGGTGGCTCATCTCTAATGATAATTAGAGATAATTTTGTTGCAGCCTCTGATTGTGTCAAAATTGTATGGCTTTTTAAATGTTTTTATGCCAGAACGTATGCAAAAATATTACGCTGAATTCGGCTCAAAGTGTACGTCAGATTATATTTTGATCTGAATTATTTACATTTAATATCAACATGTCAGAAAAAAATTACTTTTTTTTTCTCTTTTTACTAAATACGAGCAAAAAAGTTTAAGTAGAATTGAATACTACTTAAATCTTACAAAAAAAATTTCTCAAAATGCAGATTTTTATATTTTGTTTACTTATCGAAAACGCTATTTTTCTGAACCATAAAAAGACATTCATTTGTTAAAAAAATATACTTTTTAATAGGCAGCCTAGGGTCCGTAGAACTATCCTTGGTGACAGCAAGTCCTCTACATTCCTAGCTGTGTGTTGTGTCCGTATCCTGTGGTTCCTCCCAATTCAAAGAATTGGTCTTTAAGGACTCCGGCAGGAACAGGCCATAGTGGATCGGTATCAAATTCCCATCCAGTGACTTCAAGTTCCAATACTGTCTCGTCCATGGATGGAAAGTCTTTGTCTGAGCCTGTCCAGTTAATCAGCAAGTGGAGCTGCCCACAAACAGGCCTTCTCATTAGCTCCAGCAATGCATAGGCCGGAGATGCAGTTCTTCTTTCAAGGGGATGCTTCTTTCTCTGGCAAGGTGCGGTCCTCACTTAGGAGTCTGCTATCGGTCGGATGGTGAACTGTGGTTTCTTTTCCAAGTCCTTCTCTGCATGTGAGTGCAACTAATTGATTGGTGACCGAAAATTATTCGCGATCAATATGGCTCTGGAGGAGTGGCAATACCTCCTTGAGGCAGCGGTGCATCTCATTGTCATTTACACTGACCACCAGAACCTGACCTACCTACAGTCATTTCACAGGAGGCTCAATCCATTCCAAGTTTGATGGTTGCTGTTCTTCACATGATTCAACTTTGTTCTTCATTTCCATCCAGCCAAAAGAAACGGTAAGGTGGATGCACTCTCTAGGTCCTTTCAGTTGGTCGACCAGGAGGAGGAGCTTCAACATAATTTGGAGGCCTTGAAATGCTCACTGATTTTCATTGCAGAGATGGACAGAAAGCATAAGTTTACTCCTCTAAGCTGGCCGTGACACGATACAAACCTCTCTTATCTCATGGCATTACTGGTAGTAAACTCTGCTCAAAGATGGGAAGGACTTAATTTTGTCTTGTCCTTGTTGTGCCCCCAACAGAACCCTAACAAGCTTCCTGCTGGGCATCCACTTATCCTACCAGTGCTGCCGCTCTTTGGAAACACATCTTGATAAACTTCATCACGGACCTGCCAGTATCCTCAGGTTGCTCCCTGATCTGGGTATTCACAGACAGATTCATTAAAATTGCTCCTTTCACTCCCCTGTGTGGCTTTCTTCTGAATCCATGCTCGCTGAGCCCTTTTTATCAAGCACATTTTCCACATAGACAGTCTGCTTCTCCCCATTGTGTGGATAGAGGTGTCTAGTTCACATCCCAATTCCAGGAGGACACCTTTAAGCTATTAGGTGTAACCTTGGACTTCTCAATATCCTATGATTCATAGTCCATTGATCAAGTAGTATGGGTCAACCTTATCTTGATGAACTTCCTGAGGCTCTTCTTCAAAGAACCCACTTTGACTGCATTATGCTTCTACTCTGGGCAGTGTTCTCTCATAACAATCATGTGAGTCTTCCTCTAATTCTTCATTCTTCATAGTCTATAGGCTGTATCCCAAAATCCCTATCACCTCCAGTAATCCTGTGGCCGATGCCCTCGTCTAGAATTTCTCTGAGATCTGGGCAGAGACTATAGGCCGCTTTACACAGCACGATATTTTTGCCCAACAACGATAAAAAGTCACGTGGCTCTGGCGTTCCCGCCGATATCGTTTGTGCCTTGTGTGGTGTAAATGAGCGATGCGATGCAAGAACGATGCCAAAACTATATCGTTTGGGAATTATGCAGGTTCTCCAGCTGGCCAATATTGGCTTGACAATCTTGCAGGATCGTGCTGTGTGACAGCGCAACTACGATTTGGAGCGCAACTTCCTCTATCCACTCCCATTTTAAATGGTCGTTCCCTGGGTCGCTCGTACACAGCGCGAAGGAGGGGGTGTAGACATCGCAGTTGCGTTGCCCGCCGATATCTCCCTGTGTAACATCTCCTATGTGATTTTGGACTAGTGCCAAAAACGTACGCGCTCCCGTGCCGTTGTATACAATATCGTAACGATATTGGGACGTGTAAAGCGGCCTTAAGTCTCTGGAAATAGGCGCTTGAGCAACTTGATCTAATGCTAAAGACATCCTGCTAGTTGCAGGTCCCTGTTCCACTTGCTGCTTCCCATGTTACGTGCTCATACCTTATCTGTCTGTATCCTAATTGTATCCACAGGCACATACATGAACCTGCCATAAAGCCATACATGCAGAATCAGCTGTATTACCTTACCACCATACCTGCAGAATCAGCTCTGCTGCCATACCCTCTGCACCAACCATAACAAACCATGCTGCCATACCTTTGCACCAGCCAGAACCAGCCGTGCTACTCTACCCATTGCACTAGCCAGAACCATTCATGCTGCCATACCCACTTCACCAGCCTGCACCATGTCTGACTGCACCAGAGACTTACCTGCCTGCATCAAAACCTGCGCCTGCATCTCCATCCCTGGGGCCAGCTGTTGAGGAAATGAGATCTTCTAGAGTAGCTCCTGGTGGCTAGCTTGCACCACAGCCTAACCTCACCATCAAAGGCTCCAGTGAGGATGAGGTAGTCACTAAGTTATGCCCCTCCAGGGTGAGATTGGCATCCTGACTTAGTGGAACCACTTCCCCTTGCTCACCCCAATGAGTGTCACAACTGCTTTACCTAGACCTAAACTAAATTATGTATAGTTGGATTCAGGGTTTCTTTTCCTACATTAGCCTGCTCTCAGTACAGGTATCAAAACCCTGATAACAAATTCCCTTTAAATAAAAAAATATAGTAATTAAAGCTGTAAACGCCCGTTAATTTGTGTGAGTTGTTTTTAATGGTTATTATTTAGTAGTGCTGGGAATGGAAGCGCCTGGAGTTTTGCCCTGTGGTCTCTGCAGTCTGTAATTTCTGGAATCTTGCTTATCTAAGCATATGGACATTAGACTATTCAGGGCTTGGATCTTGTCTCCATGGTTCCCATAATAGCCATAATGTCTGCTTACATACTATATAGGCCTTTAAGTCATAATTTTAATGCAAGTTATCTTATATATAGATTTGGTAAGAGATTAAATAGCTTTGTTAAATAACACAAGATGCAAAAAGTTATATATTTTTGCTAATTATGGACAGAGAAACATTAAGAAAGAAACCTTCAACATAAACTAAGCAGTGTGAGAAAAAATCCTGTCCCACAAAGTGAAGGTCAAATGCTAGAATAATGATAAGAAGTTAATTGGATATATGAAAGGGGTCAAATGTATTATTTTCCAGTTTAGCTCACAAGACAAATCTGGCAAACTACTATAGAAAAAAATAAAGATTTAAGATTTTGGCATCAAAGTAAGAAAGGTCACAAAAGGTGAAAAGCAAAGTGGTCAAGCTGCTTTGTGCTGCTAACTTCTCAATGGCATTCAGTAAACCATGTCCTTATGTTGACTTTCCATAGTTTTGGTCAGTGTTTACAGAGGGAAAATAGAGAAATAACTGGATTTCATAGAGTAAAAAAATCTATATATTTTATATAGATATAGAAAACATGGAAGCTAGAGTATAAAAAATAGTTTGATTTTGAACCTCTCATTAATCTGTTTTCATACAAGTTTTGTGCAGTTTCTCCAAAATGAGCAGAGGAGTGTCTAATCCATCAAATCCATCAAAAGTAGCATGTTTCTTATGCCAGAAATGTTACTGCAGGCTTAGACATTCTGATGAACCAAATGGAGGCGCATGGTATTGATAAAATGTGAATTTGTTAGGTGCAAATTGTTACTTCAGGGAGGAAGTAAATGAACTATAGTGCCACCTATTTGAAGTAGCAATCCTAAGGCTACGTTCCCACATAGAGTTTTTTTTGCGCGGGTGCTTTTACCAGCGTTTTTTACCCGCGCAAAACAGCCCAAAAAAAAAAAACAGTGCTGTTCACACAGCATTCTTTTTTACGGCCTGGGAGGAGAAGTGATGTCACAGAGGGGAAGGAAGAATCCTCGTTCCTCCTCTCCTCTGCGACATGTCTGCCAGCCCCCATTTGATTTCGCAGTGTATTAATACACACTGCGAAATCAAAATTAAATAAAGGCAAATGTACTAAAAATAATAAAGAATTAATATTTACCCTTTCCAACGCGTTTTCGCGGTCTTTAGTGCAGAGGCAAGGCGACGTATCATTCTGCCAGGGTCTTGCATGATGTCATAATGACGTCTTGGGCACTGATTGGCCGCTCATGGTCATGTGATATGTATCACATGACCGCGAGCGGCCAATCAGTGCCCAAGACGTCATTATGACATCATGCAAGGTCCTGGCGATTGATGCCTTGCCTCTGCACCGGAGACAGCGAAATGGCATCACAAAGGGTTAATATTAATTCTTTATTATTTTTAATACATTTGCCTTTATTTAATTTTGATTTCGCAGTGTGTATTAATACACTGCAAAATCAAATGGGGCCGGTCACAGATGTCACAGAGGAGAGGAGGAACCAGGATTCTTCCTCCCCTCTGTGACATCAGATGCAGCAGCACCAGCCCCTATAGGAAAAAGCGCAGGCGCTGCTGCGTAAAGAATTGACATGACAATTGTTTTTATGCAGGCACTTTTTCCCATAAAAGTGCGGCATATTTTTCTGCAGTGTCTGAACGGCAAAGTGAGTTTCCCATTCACTTTGCTGCCAGACAAAAGGCACATTATGCATTTTTGAAAAGCGCACGCAAAAAGCACTAAAAAATGCGCAGTGTGTGAATGTAGCCTTAAAGTTAGAATTGACTGTTTAGGCTATGTGCCCACGCTGCAGATTTAGGCTAGGGTCACACTTGAGCCCTGGATCCATTAAAACCACCCGTTTTTCAACTTAGAATTTAAGAAAAACGGATGGTTTTAACTGATTCATAGGGTCCCATGCAAAAAACAGTGTGAAAATGCACTGCTAAAAAACGCTATGCGTTTTTTTAACCTGGGGCCCTATGCGAAACGCATCCATTAACGCATGCTACATATAGGTACCATGCGTTAACACATAGTGTTTTTGGGTTGCAAACATAGCAATCTCCAAAATCAGAATCAGGTTTTCAAAAGGCAGAAAAACTGACTGCCCAGTGTGACCCCAGCCTTAGTAAATTTTGGGATAGAAGAGGTGTTCCACGGTCCGCGCTGCTATGTCCAAATACTGTAAAACTTACATGGAAGTAAGGGTTTCACAAGCAATGCTCTTCAAACCAGTTGTGGGTACCACAACTGAGCCAGGTGAGTGAATCCATAGCACCACCTTCACATCTTAAGTGTCTCTAGTGATAGGGCACTATTGCGCCTCTTGTCCCCCACCCCTCTTGTATTTGTTAGTGTTAATTTGGGCACATATACGCAGCACCAAATATGCAGCACAGGAAAGTGAAGCATACAGTAGTGAATGTGATTTTTGAACTCCAGTACCAATGCTGCATTTTTACCTGCTGCGGAAAGGCTAGGGTCACACCTAAGCCCTGGATCCATTAAAACCATCAGTTTTTCAACTTAGAATTTTGTGACAAACTGATCCGTTAATGGATCCATAGGCTTTAATGCAAAAAAGCAGTGTCAAAATGCACTGCTAAAAATGCTATGCGTTTATTTCCATGGAGCCCTATGGGAAATACATCCGTTAATGCATGGTACATATTGGTATCATCCGGTAACCCATAGCGTTTTTTTGGATGCAAAAATGGCAATTTACAAAAACGGAATCGAGTTTTGAAAATGCAGAAAAACTGCATGCAAAGTGTGACCCCAGCCATATGCTGCATTTTTAGGGCAGAAAAATCTGCAGCATGTCAATATAACATTGTGTCAAGCACTTATGGGGGGGTTTCCACTTCTCAGGCATATTGAGCACTCTGCAAATGCAATTTGGTGACTGCTATTTTTTCCTGCCAAAATGTCACTCAAAAGTTCAAATAGTGCTCCTTTCCGTGAATGGGTCAAAACAGTAGTTTTCCATATGTGATATGATTGTACTCTGCAAAAGTTGCCCAACAAATCTTATGGTACCTTTACACGCCGCTACAGAAGGTTAGAAACAACCGGTTGTGGGAGACAATTGTATCTTGCACCGTCAAAACACCGCGAGGTAGCGGCGTGTAAATTGGGTTGTTGCCACCGGTCACTGTCGACACCTGTTTTTCAGCAGTGCTCAAAAACAGGTTGGTTTCAACCCGATGGTAGCGGCGTGTAATCGAGGAACAGGAAGGTTTTTGCGACACCTAGTGAACTCCCTGGGGCGTGACACAGCCTCCGGGATACCGCCCCCCTTCAGCGATCATTGGTGGAAGCTCCTGCATTACGATTGGTTGTCCCTGCATAGGGTGGCATATTTAAGGAGCTGACCAGTCACACTACACAATTGCAATAGCATCATGTATTAGCCAGCCTTCCTGCGCTGGCTGGCCAATCATGATGTTATTGCATTGTCCAATCACCGTACGAGCGTCTAGTAATCCACAACTCTGGCACGCCTATGTATTGTCCCTGCTCCCCCAGGTCCTCCCATATTACCTTGTGGTAGCGGCGTGCAAATGAGGGAAGGTGCTCTACAGAAGGTAACCTGTGTCACCCGTCGGTGCCTCCAGGGATAGAAAAAACCTTCTGTAGAGCACCTTGTAGCGGCGTGTAAAGGCGGTATCAGGTACTGTTAGCAACCGTTGGAACGTGCTCATGCACGTGAGACACCCGGTTGTTTCTAACCTTCTGTAGCGGCGTGTAAAGGTACCATCAGTGTGAAAAATTATAATTTATTTAGAATCATTTTTTTCATTTTTATGGCTTATAAATTTCTATGATGTACAGTTGTGGCCAAAAGTATTGACACCCCTGCAATTCTGTCAGATAATACTCAGTTTCTTCCTGAAAATGATTGCAATCACAAATTCTTTGGTATTATTATCTTCATTTAATTTGTCTTCCATGAAAAAACACAAAAGAGAATGAAGCAAAAAGCAAAACATTGATAATTTCACACAAAACTGCAAAAATAAGCTAGCCAAAAGTATTGACACCCTCAGCCTAATACTTGGTTGCACAACCTTTAGCCAAAATAACTGCGATCAACCGCTTCCGGTAACCATCAATTAGTTTCTTACAATGCTCTGCTGGAATTTTAGACCATTCTTCTTTGGCAAACTGTTCCAGGTCCCTGATATTTGAAGGGTGCCTTCTCCAAACTGCCATTTTTAGATCTCTCCACAGGTGTTCTATGGGATTCAGGTCTGGACTCATTGCTGGCCACCATAGAAGTCAGCAGTACTTTCTCTCAAACCATTTTCTAGTGCTTTTTGAAAGTGTGTTTTGGGTCATTGTCCTGCTGGAAGACACATGACCTCTGTGGGAGACCCAGCTTTCTCACACTGGGCCCTACATTATGCTGCAAAATTTGTTCGTAGTCTTCAGACTTCATAATGCCATGCACACGGTCAAGCAGTCCAGTGCCAGAGGCAGCAAAGCATCCCCAAAACATCAAGGAACCTCCGCCATGTTTGACTGTAGGGACCGTGTTCTTTTCTTTGGATGCCTCTTTTTTTTCTCCAGTAAACTCTATGTTGATGCCTTTGCCCAAAAAGCTCTACTTTTGTCTCAACTGACCAGAGAACATTCTTCCAAAACGTTTTACGCTTTCTCAGGTAAGTTTGGGCAAACTCCAGCCTGGCATTTTTATGTCTCGGGGTAAGAAGTGGGGTCTTCCTGGGTATCCTACCATACAGTCCTTTTTCATTCAGACGCCGACGGATTATACGGGTTGACACTGTTGTACCCTCGGACTGCAGGGCAGCTTGAACTTGTTTGGATGTTAGTCGAGGTTCTTTATCCACCATACGCATAATCTTGCGTTGAAATCTCTCGTCAATTTTTCTTTTCCGTCCACATCTAGGGAGGTTAGCCACAGTGCCATGGGCTTTAAACTCCTTGATGACATTGTGCACGGTAGACACAGGAATATTCAGGTCTTTGGAGATGGACTTGTAACCTTGAGATTGCTTATGCTTCCTCACAATTTGGGTTCTCAAGTCCTCAGCAGTTCTTTGGTCTTCTTTCTTTTCTCCATGCTCAATGTGGTACACACAAGGACACAGGACAGAGGTTGAGTCAACTTTAATCCATGTCAACTGGCTGCAAGTGTGATTTAGTTATTGCCAACACCTGTTAGGTGCCACAGGTAAGATACAGGTGCTGTTAATTACACAAATTAGAGAAGCATCACATGATTTTTCTAACATTGCCAATTCTTTTGTCCACCCCCTTTTTTATGTTTGGGGTGGAATTATATACAATTTAGCTGTAGGACAATTCTTTTTGTGTTTTTTCATTGAAGACAAATTAAATGAAGATAATAATACCAAAGAATTTGTGATTGCAATCATTTTCAGGAAGAAACCGAGTATTATTTGACAGAATTGTAGGGGTGACAATACTTTTGGCCAAAACTGTACCTGGGAGTTTAAAGTTCCCACCACAGATCTAGCAAAATTCCTCGAGTGCTCTAATTTCTAATTTATTATTAGTGGTTGGTTTCTACTGTTTAGGCACATAAAGGGCTCTGTAAATGTGACATGGTGTCCGCTATTGATTACAGCCCATTTTGAATTCCAAAAGTCAAGTGATGTTCCTTCTCTTCCGAGTCTTGCCATGCAACCAGTTTTCTACCACATATGGGGTATCGACATACTCAGGAAAACTTGCATAATAATCTATTTTTTTTTTTCCAGTTACCCTTGAGATAATGCAAAATTTCGGACTAAAACAAAATATTTGTGGGGATAAGTCATTTTTTTTAATCTTTTTGCATATTTCACTAATTCTTGGGAAACACCTAGAGGGTTAAAAATGTCTTGAATGTGGATTTAAGCAGTTTGAGGGTTTAAAAGTTGTTTTACTTTTGAGAGTTTTCTGTCATGTAGGTTCCTCATAGTTAATTCAAATGTGATGTGGTCCCTAAAAATAATTGGTTTTGTAAATCTTGTTGCACAAATGAGAAATTGCTGATAATATTTTAGCTTTCCTAACATCTTAACGACTTAAATTATGTTTAAAAAATTATTCTGATGTAAAGTTGACATGTGGGAAATATTATTGTTTCACTGTTTTGTGTGACATAACTCTCTAGTTTAACCCCTTTCCGACCTATGATTTTGTGGAATGTCATAGAAGTCGGTGCCTTCCCGACCTGTGATGCCCCACGACGTCATGGTGGGATCATGTTCTTGCGGCTCCGGTGACCGAGTTCACTGAAATGTCACCGAAGCTGCTGGAACATGAGGACCGAGGGGGGGTGGTTTAGCCCCCCCGTGGCTTCGATCATTCTGATTGGCTGTTGAAACTGAAACAGTCAGAGTGATTGTAATATTTCACCAATGAAAATTGGTGAAATATTACTCTCCAGCCACGGCCGGTGCTGCACTTTGAATGGAAAATTAGCTCCAATTGTTAGCGGACACAATATTGCATATGGAGAGCCTCTGTGTGCCTAAAAATTGGAGCTCCCACACAAGTGACCCCATTTTGGAAACTAGACCCCCAAGGAATATTTCTAGATGCATAGTGAGCACTTTGAACCCCCAGGTGCTTTACAAATTGATCCATAAAAATTAAAAAAGAAAATTTTTGTGAAACAAAAAAAAAGTAATTTTTCATATTTCCGGAACAATTTGTGAAGCACCTGGGGGTTCAAAGTGCTCACTATGCATCTCGATAAGTTCATTGGGGAGTCAAGCTTCCAAAATGGGGTCACTTGTGGGGGAGCTCCAATATTTAGACCCACAGGGGCTCTGCATATGCAACATGGTGTCACCTAACAATTTAAATGTAAAATTAGCTCCAATTGTTAGCGGACACAATATCATATATGGAGAGCCCCTGTGTGCCTAAACATTGGAGCTCCCCCACAAGTGACCCCATTTTGGAAACTATAACCCCCAAGGAACTTATCCAGATGCATAGTGAGAACTTTGAACCACTAGCTGCTTTACAAATTGATCTGTAAAAATGAAAAAGTAATTTTTTTTTACAAAAATTTTCTTTTAGCCTCAATTTTTTCATTTTTACATGGGCAACAGAATAAAATGGATCCAAAAATGTGTTGGGCAATTTCTCCTGAGTACACCGATACCTCATATGTGGTCATAAACCACTGTTTGGGTGCATGGCAGGGCTTGAAAGGGAAGGAGTGCCATTTGACTTTTTGAAAGGAAAATTAGCTCCAAAAGTCAAATGGCGCTCTTTCCCTTCTGAGCCCTGCCATGCGCCCAAACAGTAGTTTTTGACCACATCTGAAGTATCGGTGTACTCAGGAGAAATTGCCCAACACAATTTAGGATCCATTTTATCCTGTTGCCCATGTGAAAATGAAAAAAGTAAGGCTAAAATAACAGTTTTTTTGTGAAAATTTAAAATGTTTATTTTTTCCTTCCGTGTTGCTTTAGTTCCTGTGAAGCACCTGAAGGGTTAATAATCTTCTTCAATGTAGTTTTGAGTAGCTTGAGGGGTGCAGTTTTTGGAATGGTGTCACTTTTGGGTGCTTTCTGTCACATCGGCCCCTCAAAGGGACTTCAAATGTGATGTGTCACTAAAAAAATGGTTTTGTAAATTTTGCTGGAAAATTGCTGATGAACTTTGAACCCTTATAACTTACTAATTTTTTTTTTCCAAAATTGTGCTGATGTAAAGTAGACATGTGGGAAATGTTATTTATTAACTATTTTGTATCACATAACTCTCTGGTTTAACAGAATAAAAATTAAAAATTGCAAAAATTGCGAAATTTTTCATTTTTTTCCCAAATTTTTTATTTTTTCACAAATAAACGCAAAAATTATCAACCTAAATTTATTACTAACATGAAGCCTAATATGTCACGAAAAGCAATCTTAGAATTGCTAGGATCTGTTCAAGTGTTCCAGAGTTATTACCTCATAAACGGACACTAGTCAGAATTGCAAAAAATGGCAAGGTCAGTAAGGCCAAAATATGCTGGGTGGTGAAGCGGTTAAGGGCATAAAAAAAAGAATGTCCAAAAAATTGCAAAATTTTCATAATTATCCCAAAATTCCAATATTTTCACAAACATATGTTAAGATGCTCTACTTAAAAATTACCCCTATTATGAAACACAATGTGTCCTGAAAATACAGTATTAGAATCACTGGATCCAGTGTTAACTATAATATCATTGTCTAGCGGCCACTTCCGGTGCGCAAATTCAAGATTCGCGCGCCACGCAGCTCTCCTCTACACCCCCCCGCTCCTCCTACCCTACCCACGCGCCCCCCTGCTCCTCCTGCCCTGCCCGCACTCCCCGCTGCCCCCCGCTCCTCAGGGCTACTTCTTTAGTGATGTCAAAGAGGAGGAAGAATCCTGATCCTCCTCCCCTCTGTGACATCTGTCACAGCACCATTTGATTTTGCAGTGCATTATACACTGCAAAATCAAATGTAAAATTCAGCCAAATGTATTAAAAATAATAAAGATTGTTATACTTACTACTGACAAGGGAATTAACAGAGCCAGGAATCCATCCACAGACAGATGCCTCGGGGTATTGTCCCTCATCAGTGTGGAGTAGGATTCTGGCCAGGTGGGAGCAATGTCCAGGATTGGCATCTTCACCGTCGCAGCTACAGCCACAAAATTTTGCACTGTCACACGTTTGGACCCCGAGAGCATCATAGGCTATGTTGTGAGGCGAAAATTTAACCACGTGCTTTCCAATACACCAAACAATTTTGCCCCTATCTACATAATGTGGAAAAAGTGAAAGGAAAAGTGTTGCCAAATGTGAACAAGGGGGACTAAAGAATGAAAGCAATGGCGTCAAAGAGTATATAGTGTACAGTTGCTAAGGTGGGGCCCCGACATGGGATACTCACCACACACGGGGATATGAACACACACACAAACTGCGCCACACACTACTACGTGCTTGAACACATATACCACCCTTAGCACACATTTCACTACACATACACCAACCTCGCCACATAATCGCCCTAAAACACACACAAGTCTGGTATTATCCATCAAAAATAAAAATTTGATTAATAAGCAGTCAAACTACAAGAACAACAAATGTACTATATAGGAAATACGGCAGCTGTCAGTCACATGACCTGTCTATTATGTGTATGTGTGAGCTAATATATACTGTCAGGGGGAGGGCTTCCTGTTGCCTGGGGATTTATCAGGCTGCCAATAGCAACCAATCACAGCTCAGCTTCTGTTTTGCTACAGTTTATTAATCTAAGCTCTGATTGGTTAATATAGGCAACAAAGGACATTCTCAGTATAACAAAGCATGTGTGAGGTAATAGGATTTCAGTTAGGGTGTGTTGGTGGAAAGGCTGATGTCAGTCACATTACCTCTATGTGAGAGGATATAGAAACTGCCAGTTACAGACTAATTTTATCACAATAATGCCTCATAAGAAAAGGAATTCCTTGGCACGAATGTCAGCTAATGCGAAAAGAAGAGCTGCATTACAGGCCAATGAAAAATGTGAAGACCGAGAAACAAGGCTGACACACGAGAACAGCAGCTGCTTCCTCAAGAGTCAATGAACTTTCTGAGGAGAAGGAAGCGAGGCTTACAGACAAGAGAACAAGAGCTGCTTCCTCAAGGGCCAATGAACTTTCTGAGGTGAGGGAAGCGAGGCTTACAGACAAGAGAACCAGAGCTGCTTCCTCAAGGGCCAATGAACTTTCTGAGGAGAGGGAAGCGAGGCTTGCAGATGGACTGGAACGGAGGAAATAGGGGCTTGATATTGAAGGCTATCAAGGGGTGAAAGTAACTCATATTCTTGGTCGCGTCCACACTGTTCATCCGTCAAATGCAGAGTGCTTCTACCTGCACATGTTACTTCATGTTGTCAAAGGCCCTACATCATTTTCTGACCTGAAGACCTGAATGCTTCTATTAGCTTAGTTTTTGCCTTTTAATAATTAGATTTCTATCTATTAGTTTTGTGGTTTTTGTGTGCAGAATAAATTTTTGTTAAACACATTCTATTTTGTTAACAGCAGTTATTAACCAGGGCGAAGCCGGGTAGTACAGCTAATAAATGTATAAAGTGATACTGGTCAGAATTGTAAAATTGGGCTTTTAAAGAAAGGTGAAAACAGGCTTTTGCAGTAAGGTGTTAAAACTACACATATTCACATTAAAGAAAGAGGCACTCACCCGGTGATAGTTGTTCCTCAATGGATGACTTTAATCAGCATTAAGGTACAGGATGCTGGGGAGGGGTGTCGGAGGTGCAGACAACGGCACCGTTTCGGATCAACTGATTTTTCGGCTGGTCTTAATGCTGATTAAAGTCATCCATTGAGGAACAACTATCACCGGGTGAGTGCCTCGTTCTTTAATGTGATTTTACCTCTCAGGCTGTTATAAGACTGTGCACCCCCGGCCCTGCTGCAGTTGACACTGCTGATACCGCTAGTTTGGATCTTAAGTGATCAGTGCCCCGCTACTCTGCCTCTCAAATACATATATTCAATTTGAATTTTTTTTATAAGTTTATGCATTTTTATGCTAAATAAAATTAATGCAATACACAGTATGTTTTTCCTGAAAATGGATCTTAAATAGGGATAGGTGAATTTCTCTTCTATCCCTGTGTTCAGGAGCGGGGCCAGCCTGTTAAAGCAAGGAGAGAGTTAATATTGCTGCTATATTTACAGGGTCCACGTTCTGGCTTCCTGGTGTGACGCGCATTGTGTCACTTCCGGGCTGCCCCTTATCTTTTGCCCAAATGTGATTGGCAATTGGAGCCGGTCGCATGATTAATCCCCAGCAACCGAGAAGTGACACTGCGCCGCCATACAGCTGCACTGTATACGAGGCTTGGTAAATAAATCAGGTGATACCAACTCTTTCACTGCTGAAACAGGTGCCCCGACCGAATACGGGATAGAACAGTTCACCATCCTAATCTTAAATAATAATACACCGTAGCAATTAGAAAGCCTCTCAGTGCACTGATGAAAAGGATGTCAACCGAATACGGAATGGCAAAAAACGCATCATTTGAAACATACTCTGAACAAAAAAAACTTTCAAATCGTGTTTCTTACTATATTTCATAAACATACATTAAGATCCCGCATGAAAAATGAACTTTCCATTGAAAAGGCCTTAAATTATTCACTGAATATTTATTGAATTTTCCATAATCTTAATATAAATGCTCTAAAATTCAAAGGAAATATACCATAATGCTGATAAATGATGATTTGGGGGGATAACCATCCAATGAATTGAGTATTACTGATTTCATACATATGCCCAATCAAGATATTAATCTTTGATTGGGGATAACCTCCAATTGTTATTTTCACTCAGTGCCACCACACACATGTATAGCAAAGCAAGTATGTAAACTCTTTTTTATGTGTGGGAGTAGTTTCCAGCTCCTTTTTTATTACTTGGTACTTATTGTTTTTCCATGTTCTTGTTTTATGGCCACTATTGTATCCAAATGTCAGATCAGTATATAACCTGAAAGTGTTTTCAGATACTTTTCCACTGCTTAGAGCCAAGAAGCTTGAAGTGTGGAAATCGCTTTTAAATTAAGTAAAGTTAGAATTTAAAACAGGGAATTGGAAGCACAAATCTTGTCAAAGGAAGAATGGATTACTTTAACAATTTTGCTTGTATTGAACATCAATTGGAAAAGATAAAACTTTGCAACTAGTGAGGTTGGTGGGAGAAATAAACTACTTTGTCCTATCAAATGTACTGCACAGAAATATTTTAGAATTTGAGAGACTTCAATAGTTGATACCATTTAATGGCTAAGGGGTATGTCACACACAGCGATATCGCTAGAGGTATCACTGAAATCAGCGACCTCACCTGACATGTAATTTCAAATCCCAAAAAATCTGAAAAGTCTGGTAATATAAACTCATGATGACCTTTGACACATTCAGAGCAGGAATAAATGTGTCACATGAATTTTTGTCTTGTTACATTAATTGAGGAAATATGGCGCCCTGCTCACACAGGTAACCACAGACTCGCCTGGGTAAATTTCCACAGTGGGTACACAGACACAAACAACACCTTCCACCCCTGCACAGTAGGGGGAGCTCAACTTGCTGTCCTTTAGGCAAGATCCCTTATAAATAGTGGTGCTGGGGCGGAGTTAGTTAGCGTGTGCAGACGCTACAAGATTGTGAAGACGTACTGGTGGCTGGCGCTGCGTTAGGCCTGAGCCAGTGACCCTGAACAGCCTTAAAGTAGTCCTGCAAGGCCCAAGAGTGGGGTAGAAGGCAAAGAGAAAGGAAAGACCACAGTGGTAACCGAGGAGCAGCGTTAGGTTCACCCAAACAGTACACTGGACACCGGAGTCCAAGTCTACTGGAGAGCACCTGACCCAGTAGAGAATACTGGTCTGCCATGGAGACTTCAGTCTCCTGGGCACCTGCACAGTCACTAATTGGGAGCTTGGCACCGCGGAGAGAAGAACAGCGGTAGTCCATCGAGGGGTTCCTGACGACAGCACAGGTGATCAGAGAGCAGAAGAGGCCAGCCAGGTTTCACACAGGGCAGGGGCTTCACACACACAGGGAAAGAGACAAGGAGGCCTTATACCCACTCACTGTGGAGACACAGAAGTGCATTCTGAACACCCGGCAGTGCCCTGGACGTTTACCTGCAACTACACTAGTAAAAGGTAAAAAAAGACCAGCAGTGTGTGTCAGTTCATTACCCGCGCCCTTTCTATCCACAGAGACTGTCCGTTAGCCCACAGCCCAGGCAAATCCCTGCTCCATCCCTCATCATCATCACCAAACTCCCCAGGTATCCAGCTCCACTTATGGGGAGTTTCAACACTAGCCACTGGTCCATCATCCCTGGAGTCCCCACGCAGCGCTGGTTCAGTCACCAGATACCACAGGTGGCATCACGATAAACTTATAAACATTTATTCCCTTTCAACTACCCCTTTTTAGTTGACCACCAGGGCCATGGGTCTGGGCAAGCCACCATTACATCCCTACCGTAGCAGAGGGCCCAGATATCCCTTGGGCTAGTCAGAAACATCAAATCTTGGACCACTAAAGGACAATAAACTATCACACGTCCTTATCTGTGAACTCTGGTATTGTGCCCAGATGCTCTTCCCTCTCCCAATACAGACCACTATGCTCTGCTTACTCAACCCTGTATATGTGTTTTACAGTATGTGTACTCTGAATGTGTTATTATTAAGCCAGAAGAAGAGACCTGAGCTTCTTGAAGCTTGCTATTATTTACCATCTTTTCAGTTAGCCATTAAAAGGTATCAACAACTGAGGACTTCTACATTCTAATATTTTTCTGTCTACTGGATAATAAGGTACAAACATTTTTTACCTTATCTACTGCACACACATCCAAGATTTAAAGTTATTGCTGGTGGTGTGTGAAGCTCTTCAATACAATAGACCAATATAAAATATTTAAGATCAGAAAAGATTGTTTGCAAATGAGTACATTTTCAAAATAAAATTACATATATTGATCAAGAGTTTTGAATGACAGGTAAGTAGCATATTTTACCAGATTTAGGCTACGGTCACACATAGAAATCTGTTTTTGGAAGTGATTTCCATGACCAATATGTTTTATTTTGGGTGCTTTTTGAGCCTCCTGTACTCTGAACGTTTTGGACTTAGTCATTTTTGACCAAAATTCTTGAAAAAATGATCCGTTTTCCATAGGGCCCATGTTAAAATTTTTTTTTTTTAAAAAACGGACCCCAAAAACATTGCTAGCAATGTTTTTGGCTCAAAAACGTACCTAGCAATGTTTTTAGGTGCAGAAAAAAAACGGATAGGGTGTTTATTACATCTAATCCGTTATTTCTATTATTTTTTGGACTTAGAAAAAAAAATGCTAAAAATGAAGCCAAAAACGGACCAAGGCTTATGTGTGACCCTAGCCTTTCAAGCAAGTAATATAGGAGAAAGGGTTTTGCCATTAATATATGAAACATCCAAGAATCCGCAATAGTGATATCTTCTTGAAAGCAAGTTTATAAAAGAGGCTGCTACCTGATACATTGTGATGACACACGGTAATGATCGTAGAACAAGTATGCGAGACCGTACTCCACAGTCCTGTGTATAATCAGCTCAGACACAGTACCGAGTCCCGCTGCACTTAGAAGACAAAGAGCCAGTACAAGGATGTCTGATACGATTCTTTTATTATCTACGCTTCAGAGTTATCTCCCAACTCTCATCAGGGAATGCGAGAAGGGTTGGAGATAACTCTGAAACGCGTAGATAATAAAGAATCGTTATCCAGAATCCTGTATGCTTCTTGTCCTTCTAAATGCAGCGGGACTCGAGTACTGTGTCGGGAGCTTCATATTGGTGCTTTTTGGAATAATATAGAATGATGCTTAGGAGTCCTTTATGTGAGCCATAATGTAGAGATTAGTGATGAGTGAGTACACTCGTTACTATTGTTACTTGGCGAATAGTACGGTACTCGCTCTACTCGTTACTCTGTGAGTATCCTAGCGATTACTCGCACAGTAACGAGTACAATGTAAATTAAGGGAAATGTAATGGCCGCTTTACACGTTGCAATATCGTTCCGATATCGCAATTCAATGGCGCGGGAGCACGCATTTAGTGCACGTTTCTCCCGCATCGCATTAGAGGTTTACACATTGCGATTTCAGGATCCAACGTTCGTACGATGTCTACGCCCACCAACCCAGGAACGACCATTTAACATGGGAGTGAATGGGTGACGTTGAACTTCACATCGGAGTTGGGTTGTCACACAGCACGATCCGGCTCCAATCTCCATTCAATATCGGAGCATTGAATAGCACACTCATTCAATCCCCGATATCACATTGACATCGTTCCTGCATCGTATTGGACTTCACACCATACAACGCAGGAACGATATCGGCTCCAACGATCGAACCACGTGACTTTTCATTGAAATTGGACGCCGATATCGCAACGTGTAAAGCGGCCATAATTCCTCTGCTGCTGGACCCTATAAGGTCTGACAGCAGAGGAAAAACCTGCAATTTCCCATTTTATTGTTCAAATGCCAGCGGGAAAAAGCCTCTGGCTTTTAAACAATGCTGACAGCCATTGACAGCTTCCTGCCGCCTGACAGCGGGATCCTCTACTCCCCCCACCGCCTCCCCACCCTATTCTAACTTAGGATCGGGGGTGGGGGGAGGAGGATCCCGCTGTCAGCAGTGACTGTCACTATTGTGCGGAGGAGGAAAGGCGGTGGTTCACTCACTGTCCTCTGTGGCCGCCATCTTCTTCTGTGTATTTGCTGCTTTGAGACAGCAGCGCACAAAATGGGGCAGCTGCAAAGCACGACCGCTGTCACGGCATTAAGTAAAAACTGGATTCTCCCGGATTGCCCGGTCCGGAGCAATCCGGGACCATAGAGCCCCATGTTATGGGGGCCCGAATTGCACCGGACCGGTACAATCCGGGAGAATCCGGTTTTCAAAACTGGATTCTCCCAGATTGTACTGGTCCGGTGCAATCCGGTGCCCCATAACATGGGGCTCTATGGTCCCGGATTGCACCGGACCGGGGAAATCCAGTTTTCAATCTGGTTTTCTATTTTTGACCTTCCCGCCTGATTTTCAAATGAAACAGCTGAATCAGGTCAGCTGTTCATTTGAAGTAGCAGTGCTGGCAGGATTCATGTGAGTTCATGCTTGCCTGCCTGAACTCATATGAACTTTCCCATGCCAGGGTGCACAGCTCTGCTACATCTCTGGTGGAGGTTCTCCACAAGAGATGTAGCAGAGCTAAAGAAGAACCCTGGATTGGACTACGGCGGATGGAAGAAGATTTTTTTAAAATAAAGATGGAGTCCCTAAGTGTCTTTTTGTTTTTTTTTTCAAATGAAAATATTTTTTTCTCTGTGTTGTGTTTTTTTTAAAAATTCACTAGAAATTCATGGCGGTCATGTCTACTATCGGGTGACCGCCATGAATTTCGGGCTTAGGGCCAGCTGATAATACAAAGCTGGCCCTAACCCCTTTATTACCCAGTGAGCCACCGACCAGGGCCCTGGAAGAATTGGGTTCAGCACCAGAAAATGGCGCTAAATGAATGCGCCATTTTCTGGGGCGGCTGTGAGCTGCCATTCGCAGCGGGGGTGCCCAGAAGGCTTGGGCCTCCCTGCGCTGCGGATCAGAACTAAGATGCTGGATGACACCAGACTTCAGGAGAGCAGACCTGAGTATGCAAGATATTTTCTCCGATGTGAAATGGCAGAGGTGACTATGCCAAACAATTCCCAGACTATGAACAACAGATCTGGGATCCCAGAGCGTAATTGAATATGAATTAGATACAGCTGAGTGTGAAGAAAGAACGACACCTTGGAACAAAACACGACAGTTGTATGCTGATAGGTCAAGGAGGTTTGGAACAGTAGAGCTAAATATGCATACAGTTAACTTGAAACATCAGAAGTAGGTTTGTGTTGCATGAATGGGGTTGTCATGAGGCAAATTGGGAGAGTAGCTGAGCTGAGTAAGGGTAGGGTCACACCGGCGTCGTGGATGCGTTTTTACATGCGTTTTCACACCTGTCTTTAGTAAAAAACGCATTGAAAAACACATTCATAGGCCCCAATGCAAAAAACGCATGGCCAAAGTGCCATGCGTTTGTTTGATGCATTTTTTGCCTCAGCACCAAAAAATGCCTCATGCTGCATTTTTTGGTGCGTAGTCAAAATCGCAAGCGTTTTTCTAACATGGGGCCCTACGGAATCGCATGCGAAAATGCATGGCACTAAATGGTACCATGCATTTTAGCATGCGTTTTTTAAGGCTGCTCCAGACATAACAGCAAAAACGCAACCCAAAAACGTAGGCTGTCAAAAACAACCTTAAAAAATGCAGCCAAGTGTGACCCTAGCCTAAGACAGAAGACTCAGAGTAAAGAAGTCAGCAATGTGATAATGGTGTAGCGTGATAGAAGCCAAGTCTAGACCTGGGGACATGTTATTGGAGGTGTGCACAGGGATAACATTGTATCCCAACATGAGTGGGAATTGTCCATCCAGAAAGAAGGATGAAGAGCCCAGAAATAGAGCTAAACGTAGTAGACAAAAGACAATGTAGGTCTGTGTTCATCGGACCCGTGCTGCACACAGAAGAGACGGTCAAAGGAAGGTTGGATCACAAGTGGCTTTTTTTCTGACGTGTTTTGGAGTCAGACATGACTCCTTCTTCAGGTAGCCAACACTATGTTGGTAATATTGTTGGCTCCCTGAGGAAGGAGTTGGGTTTAACTCTGAAACGCGTTGGAAATAAAAGCCACTTGTGATCCAACTTTCCTTTAACCATCTCCTCTGTGTGCAGCACGGGTACGGTGAACACAGTCCTACATTGCCTTTTGTTTACTATGTTTAACCGTTCATGTGTGGATCCTGCAGCAGACATTTTGTGTACATGCTGGTTGTGTGCTACACAACCTGACCAGGTGAGCAACGACCATTCCTGGTCTACTTAGTTTATTGAGAAAGGACCCTATTTGCTCTGTCTCTCCTCCACAGTTCTGCATACAGAAATAAAGCTGGGATAGGTGCTTAACATCAGAGGTCAGAATTTTCCCTCACATCTCTAATAGGAAAACAGGGATTATTAATGTTAATTTGAAAATGTCAAATAAAGTGTTTGAAGGGCTGATAACTATAGAAATAACTCAAAATCAGTATTATTAAATGTTTTTACTACAAATTGTCAAAAATATAATATGTGTGTCGGAGAAAAGTAGATTTTACATGGTTTGAATCTAAGACTAAAGCTTATCATTCAAATTGTGACTGTCTTAAACCACCAGGCATAAAGGATTGACTTTTTCACTATCCTAGACCACCTGGTATACTGATTTGAACACTTTCATATTCCTAGAGCAGTGTCCCAACTGCAGTTTTCAAGAAGGCAAGCAAATCTTGAGAAATAAAGTCAAACATATAAAATTGTGGTGGTCAGCTTCAACCATGTACTACCAGCTATCCTTTCTTCACTTTGCATTGCCCTACCCTTAGTATTGCAGAAGCAATATCATTATTGTCAGTGCCCCAGGCATTTACTTATGGAATATTCTGAAAAATCAAGAATTATTATGTGTCCACAAGGACTACATTTGAGAAATGTTGCCCTTGTCTAACATGTATACTAACATTATTATTATTTTTCCTTTTTGTAGTAACAACATATTCCAGAGTGCTTAAAAGACACTGCTGTTACTTCTCCCCATTGGGGCTAACAATCTGATATTTCTATCATTATGCTTTTAAAGTGTGGGAAGGAACCACAATACCTAGAATAAACCTGTGCAAGCATTATTAGAACTTGCAAACTCCGTCCATGCAGATATAGGACTTGAATCATTAAGGCCAGGTTCACACATACAAATCTGTTTTTTAAGCCCATAAAAAAGTGGATCCGTTTTTCTAAGGGTGACAATAGTGTCCCCTGAGGTCCTGGACGTTTTTGGCAAATTTTGGGACTTAGACATTTTTCACTAAAAGCGCATATGCATTAACGCAGGTGCCTATATGTGCCATGCGTTTACGCATGCGTTTCCCACAGAGCCCCATGTTGAAAAAACATGCATTCATTTTTTGAAAGCATGCCAAAAACGCAGCTAGCAGTGTTTTTTGGGCTGCTGCATAAAAACGCATGCGTTTTTAAAAAAACGCACACACATAAGTTATTGCATATGTGTTTTTGGACTTTGAAAAAAAATGTCCAAAATGTTCCCAAAAACAGATTTAAGGCAAAAACAGATTTGTATGTGTGAACCTGGCCTAAGACTGATATTTTGTTCTCCACAGGCAGCGTTTCCTGTGCGCTCAGCTAAAGCACACCTCCTGCAGCTCTGTGTGCCGCTGCAACTAAGGTACACAACAGGTTTCTATGGGCCCCATTTCCAGGCTTGCCGTTAATGCTGTCCGGTATTAGCGCATGCTTGGAAACTTGGGTCCAAAAGCAAGTCTGACTCTAGCCTTAGCTGATGGAACACAGAAATGAGACAACAAAGAAGAAAAAAATAAGCACTTTCATCCAGTAGTAAAATCGAGATTGTTATCTCTTCAAAAATCCATTTAAACAGTTATGCAATGGAATTCATGGCAAACAAGTTAAAAGTCACTTTCGATGTGTTGAGGTTGTATATGCCAATATTATGATTAAGGGTAAAGCCACACGGGTCTCAAATAGTGCCAATGCAATGCGAGAAAATCTCACATTGCACTCAGACCAATGTTAAACAGTCAGTCAGGTCATATTGGTTATGTACTCCTTTCAACTAAGGGGTCCGTCACACGCTATGACATTGTTAACGATATCATTGGTACATCGTGGGTTTAGGGCAGAGCAACACGTCTTAACAACGATCATTGCGTGTGACACGTAGAATCAACCAACGTTAAGTCAGCTGATCGTTGATCAGAGGTTTATGAAACCCGTGCACCATATAATCGGTGTGTGACACCTTGATAGCGATGTCATTTACGACTTTGCCTATTCAGAACTGGAGGACGTAGCCATCCAAATGACTGCAAGTATCGTTCTCTTGTCGCGGAATCGTTGCTGCTCATTCTCGATATCAGTACGTGTGACACCTCACTAGCGATCATTGAACGTCGTTCCAGTGAAGTATGTCAAGTCGGATCATTGGTCGGATCACCGACACATTGAAGCTGAGATGATCACAGGGAACGTTGTAGACTGTGTGTAAAATTTGCTGCATGCTGCAATTGTACGTGTATATCGCAGGAGTTTTGCCATTGTAAAGTCTATGGGTGCGATAATCACATTATACTTGTATTGCACTTGCACTAAGCACTTGTTATGCATCAATATTGCTCCAATTACGCATGCGCTAGTGTGGCTTTACGCTAAGGGAGTTTTACAACAGAGACGCATCAGAAATGACTTTTACCTGTTTGTCATGGATTGCATTGCATTGCTTTAATGGATTTTTCAAGAAGGAAGAATCTCAATTTTACCTAATGATTTGAAGAGATTCTCTTTTTCTTCTTTGTTTCCATAAATCATTTAATTTCAGTAGACCTGCAGGGCTGTGAACAATAAACATTTGACTGCTGTTTACTTTTGTTTACTAAGGCTGTGTTCACACATAGCGTTTTTTGCTGCGTTTTGCACTTTTCCCTGCGTATTCTGCCTTTTTCCACACTTTTTTACGCTGCGTTTTTTGCAGTGAGAACACAATTGTTGATACGCAGCCCAGCCAAATCTATGGGTTTTGGCAAAATCCATTCACATGCTGCGTATTCCTGCGCTATTTTACACTTAAAATATATATATATATAAATTGAGCTCTGGAAAGCGCATAGAAAAATGCAGGGAAAAGCGCAGTATGTGAAAGGACCTGCATTTTTCACAAAAAAAAGCGCAGCTGCGTAAAAAGCAGCAAAAATACGGTATGTGTGAACGCAGCCTAAGATATTCTTTGACCCTGTATCTGGCTACTTTCTAGAAATGTATAGTGCAGTAGACGCAAATTAATTTAAATAATGAAGCTGATTTTCATTTACAGAAATGTCTGAACATTTTTTTTTTGAGTGAGAATATTTACTGGTAAATAAAAACCAACAATATTTTATGTCAAGGAAACAAAACTAGAATCAGAAGTTGCTAAAGAAAAATACTCGAAATTGTAAAAGTCAATAGAGTATCCTGTATAGGTCAGACAGTGAAATCTGAAATTGGTAACCACAAGTAAAATTACATAAACAAATACTTAAAATGTATATTTATCTAAAAATCCAGATATCAGATTTTGAATTATTCATATAAGTACAGAGTTTGCTGAAACCGCAAGCTGCAATTTCCATTAATGCATGTTTAGATGGTTTCTTTCTTCAAAAACAGTGAGCAATTATGTGGAGTGAAATGTTATTACTTCTCATTCTCGCAAGATATGAGACACAACCATATGGTGATTGGGCTGCTTTGTACATTTTGCAGCACATTATGAAAATAAACAGTCTTATAATCCCTAAGAAAACAAAAAGATTATAAAGTGAAAGCAAAGGCTACTGTAATCACATTGTAGGGAAATGTATAAAAAGTTGGGACCATAAGTTTACATACACCATATATATAAATAAGCAACCTCAACCTTCCAAAACTGAACTTCTTCTGCTCCCACCGTCTGCCAACCTCCCTAAACCTGACATCTCTCTTTCGGTGTGTGGCACCACGATAACGCCCAGTCAGCAGGCTCGCTGTCTCGGTGTTATGTTGGACACTGATCTCTCCTTCACCCCATATATACAATCTCTCACCCCATTCCTGTCGCTTGCACCAGAAAAATATTTCCAGAATTTCCCTTTTCTCACCATGGAAACAACTAAAACCCTCACCGTGGCCCTGATCCATTCCCGCATTGACTACTGTAATTCTTTATTAGCTGGCCTCCCCCGCAGTAAGCTTTCCCCTCTCCAGTCTATCCTCAATGCAGCAGCCAGGATCACCTATCTAGCAAACCGTTACTCAGATGTTTCTGCTCTGTGCAGTCACTGCATTGGCTACCCATACACTATAGAATCCAATTCAAACTGCTTGTTGTTACCCACAAAGCTATTCATGGTGTGGCACCTCCCTACCTCTCTACCCTCATCTCTGTCTACCACCCCACTCGTCCCCTTCGCTCTGAATGCGACCTCAGACTAACATTGGCACTAATCCGAGCCTCCCATTCCCGACTCCAAGACTTCTCTCGAGCTGCACCAATCCACTGGAATGCTCTATCCCAAGAAATTACACACCTACTTCAGGTCCCAACACCTTATCCCTTCTCCCTAACAGTAGTCATTTAGACTTAAGATATTCATTGTTATAAGCCCCTGTACCTTGTGTTCCCATCCCATCTTAGATTGTAAGCTCCTTTGAGCAGGGTCACCTTTATTTTTTGCCTTTTTATTGTATTTCCTACATTGATTCTATGTTTATTGTATGTAACTACTGTTCCGTATTACCTACCATTCTGTATCGTATATTTTTCTTATACGTACCATTGTACTGTAAAGCGCTGCGGAATATGTTGGCGCTGTACAAATAAAGTTTTATTATATTATTATTATTATAAGCACATATGCATGTTTTCTCATTATCTGACATGATATCAGAATAAATCTTTCCCTTTTCAGGTCAATCAGGATTACCCTAATTATTAATATTTGCCAAATGCCAGAAAAATGGGAGATAGAATATTTTAAGGCATTTTTATTACTTTCTGCAATGTCACAAGTTTACATACATTTCATTAGTATTTGGTACCATTGCCCTTAAGTTATATGACTTGGGTCAAACATTTGGTATATCCTTCCCCAAGCTTCTCACAATATTTGGTATGCTATTACCCTTATGGAGAGGAATCTGTCTGCCGGCATACGGTACGGAGAACTGATAAGGAGACTTATAGCCACAATACTTTTCTGGGAAATATGTAAATTGTCACTTCAATAAGGAAGTGAAAAAATCTAATGCCACCCAATAAGAGTAGCAATCCTTGACCTCGTCTCAGCCGCTCATACAGCCAGATCAGAATTCCCACACACTGCACTGATGAGGGGCAGTCAACCCGAAACACATCGTCTGCAGTTTGGGGTTCTGATCTCGCATAAATCCTAAGTGATATTAAAAGGCTTGTTAAAGAGTTGATTATGACTTTAACCCCTTCATGACCAAGCCTATTTTGGCCTTACTGACCTTGCCATTTTTTGCAATTCTAACCAGTGACCATTCATGAAGTAATAACTCTAGAATGCTTCAACGGATCTTAGCGATTCTGAGATTGTTTTTTGTGACATATTAAGCTTCATGTTAGTAGTAAATTTCGGTCAATAATTTTTGCGTTTATTTGTGAAAAAATCAAAAATTTGGCAAATATTTTGAAAATTTCGCAATTTTCAAATTTTTAATTTTTATTCTGTTAAGCCAGAGAGTTATGTGACACAAAATAGTTAATAAACAACATTTCCCACATATCTACTTTACATCAGCACAATTAAAAAAAAAAATGTTTTTTGTTAGGAAGTTATAAGCGTTCAAAGTTCATTAGCAATTCTAATTTTTCCAGCAAAATTTACAAACCATTTTTTTAGTTACCACATCCCATTTGAAGTCCCTTTGAGGGGTGTATATGACAGAAAACACCCAAAAGTGACACCATTCCAAAAACTGCACCCCTCAAGCTTCTCAAAACTACAGTCAAGAAAATGATTAACCCTTCAGGTACTTTACAGGAACTAAAGCAATGTGGAAGGAAAAAGTTGGCAGTTTAATTTAACCAACAAAAATGTTCTCTTAGACTCAATTCTTTCATTTTCACATGGGCAACAGGATAAAATGTAACCTAAAATTTGTTGGGCCATTTCTCCTGAGTACACCGATACCTCACATGTGATCATTAACCACTGTTTGGGCGCACAGCAGGGCTCAGAAGGGAAAGAGCGCAATTTGACTTTTGGAGCTAATTTTCCATTCAAAAAGTCAAATTGCGCTCCTTCACTTCTAAGCCCTTCCGTGCACCCAAACAGTGGTTTATGCTGAACAAATTTTGGGATGCATTTTATCCTGTTGCCCATGTGAAAATGAAAAACATTAGGCTAAAAGAAAATTTTTGTGAAAAAAAAGTAATTTTTCATTTTTATGGCTTAATTTGTGAAGCACCTGGGGGTTCAAAGTGCTCACTACCCATCTAGATAAGTACTTTTTTTTCCACAAACATTTACTTTTTTTAATTTTTACGGATTAATTTGTGAAGCACCTTGGGGTTGAAAGTGCTCACTATTTATCTAAATATGTTTCCTGGGGGTCTAGTTGCAAAATGGGGTCACTTGTGGGGGAGCTCCAATATTTAGGCACACAGGTGTGACATGATGTCCGCTAACAATTTTAGCTGATTTTCCATTCAAATTGTTAGCGGAAACCATGTCGTATTTGGAGAGCCCCTGTGTGCCTAAACATTGGAGCTCCCCCACAAGTGACCCCATTTTGAAAATTAGACCACCCAAGGAACTTATCTGTATGGGTGGTGAGCACTTTGAACCCCCAGGTGCTTTACAAATTAATCTGTAAAAATGAAAAAAGAAACTTTTTGTGAAAAAAAAGTACTTCGTCATAGTTACGGATCAATTTGGTGAATCACCGTGGGGTTCAAAGTGCTCACTATGCATCTAGATAAATTCCTTGGTGGGTCTAGTTTCCAAAATGGGGTTACTTGTGGGGGAGCTCCAATGTTTAGGCATCTTCATACGCGACATTGTGTCCGCTAACAATTAGAGCTAATTTTCCATTCAACTTGTTAGCGGACACCATGTCACGTATGGAGAGCCCCTGTGTGCCACCAGCATTGCCTCCAGCACAAGGGAAATTGGAAGAGTTCAGGTACAGCACCAGAAAATGATGCCTGTAATAAATGCGCTATTTTCTGGGATGTCTGTAGGTTGCAATTTGCAGCGTGGGGAGCCCACAACATTTGGGTCTCTCCACACTGAGGATTCTGCTGACCTGTGTGTTTGTGTGGCAGATGTCCTTTCTGTTGGAGTTGCTGTATCCTGGTTCTGTGGAGGGAGGTGAGCGGGAAATAGCGCAGGGCTGGTGGAGGAGTTTTAGGGAGAGGCTGGAGGCCCGAACCTTTTCACCATCAGAGATACCATTCGGGATCAGGGCCATTCAAGGTCACACTGCCCGTAACTGCCATTCCCTTATCAGTATTCTCACTACACCGTGACAGTATTATGGACCAGAGAATTCTGCTGTGTGACGTGAGATAACTTCAATGGTGTCAGCGCTTGTAAGGCTAGGGTCAGACTTGCGTCATGCATTTGCTAAATGTATGCATTATTTTCATGTGCAATGTGTATGGCAACCAAACACAGGCACCGCGGACACAGAGGGCATCTGACTGCAACCAATCAGAGATGCAGTCACAGAGGGAGGGTGGGGAGATGCAGTGAATTGTATGAGGCTTAATGAGCGGACCTGGAAGCAAGTGTGAGAGCAGTGTAGAAGCATGGTAAGTATGATTTATCTGGATAATCACCATTTTGCTTCTTTCTGCAGGCCCTTTAGCCAGACACGAACAGTAAAACAACCTTCTCAGGGAAGTCCTTGCTTTGGATCCGTGCATGAACACTAGCTGTTCAGTACAGACCCTGAACTTTAGAGTTCATGTCCGCTCATCATTACTCTGGAGTCCTACATATCCAAGAGTTTCTGCTCTCCACCCCTCCGATTCCTAAGTGACTGCTTTTTTCCTGTGCACAATTAAGGTAGGTTCACACAGTTTTACAATGGAAAAAAAAAAGAGTGTTTGTGTGGATTTGAAGACCTAAATATTTGGTTAATTTGCAAATGTTTTTTTTCACTAAGAATCAAAGTATGATTTACCTGAATATGGCTATCATTACTCATGTGACCTATTATATTTCAAATTAGTTTTATACTCATAATACTTTTCATGTCATAATATGATGAATTTTTAAGACATAAAAATCTTTCCTAACCAAAGTTTTCCTTTAAGTAAATTATAGCTGCTTTTTACCATTAAAGATAATTGCCAAACAGAGTTGTTAGGGTGCATCAATAACTGTTGTGCTTGCTAGTTTGTGCCTGATGGGCTGGAAATCCAGATGGCCAGCATCTGTCACAAATAGTCCCAGAGTAGATTTTACTCTGCAATTGTTCAATTGTCCAGACATTAAAAGTTGTAAAGGCAGAAATCTAAATGTCTGGGAGGCAACAGGATGATGTGTCTTTCAGTGGTCCGAAGGAGCATGAAATCCCATTGAACTGATAAACGTTCACCTGCAGCACACATCTGGATATATCACAAACCTGAAGGATATTTCTGTAATGAGCAGGTTGATTTCATAGCAGTCTGATAATCCAGGAAATCTGATCAATGGATTCTTACTGTATTGTCATATTTATTTTATATCACTTTTCTCAAATGACCTTTCAGGATAAAGTGCAGATAGTTATCCTTAGTAATTCTTTCAAAGTTTTTTCTGGTGTCCCATGACAATTACTGATTTAATTATCCTCAAAGTGTTTTCAAGTGGCTGAGATTTCCTAATTTCCCATCTTCCTATAATTTGTGATGAGCGAGTGTAATAGTTTACTATTCACTACTCGCATAGATAGTGTGGTATTAGCCATACTATTACTCAGTGAGTATCGCTGGTGATTGTGAGTGATGTCGATCGCTATCAATCTGGCACATATTGTCGGCTCCCTTCAGTACACAAAGTGATCTGGCACCTCAGGGAGAGCAGATTAGATGTTAGGGTCTCTCTGGGGCACAGCGTGGTGTTTTAGGCATTGAATTCGTAAAAAAGCCCACCCTCCCGCCCTGTCCTGGAAATACTCATTTTATGGCCAGATGTATGTGGACGGAGCCTATCACTAATTGACCAATATTGAACTCGCTATTCTGACAAATATGCGAGTATTAAAAACTACTCGTTTCGAGTATAGCAAGTGCAAATATTTTGCTACTCGCTTATAACTACCTATAATACACATTAAATACAAAAAGTTACAATTATTTCATGGTGTACATGGAGAGCATTTTGCTGTATTTATTGCTTTATAAGACACACTGGATTATAAGACTCACCCCAAATTTGGTGAAGGAAAAGAACAAAAAAATGTTAATGTTAAATGAGTTCCGTCTTATAATGCCAGTGTCCTTCTTGTAATCAGTATATATGTCCCTCATCCTGCTACATGGCCCCCATCCTGATATATATCCCCCCATCCTGGTACAAGGCCCCCCATGCTGGATATGGTCCCCTATGATAGTACATAGCCCCCTGTGATGGTAAATAGTCCCTCATCCTGGATATGGCCCCCAGTGATGGTACACACAGCCAATGATCCTGGATATGGCCCCAGTGATGGCACACACAGCCAATAATCCTGCATATGGCCCCCAGTGATGGTACATACGCCCCATCCTGGATATGGCCTCCAGTGATGGTACATACGCCCCCATCCTGGATATGGACCCCAGTGATGGTACACACAGCCCCCCATCCTGGATATGGTCCATTAATAGTACACTCAGCCATCCATCCTGGATATGACCCCCAGTGATGGTACACACAGTCCCCCATCCTTAATGTGGACCCAAGTGATGGTACATACGCTCCATCATGGATATGGACTCCAGTGATGGTACACACAGCCCCATCCTGGATATGGGCCATTGATAGTACACACAGCCACCCATCCTGGATATGGCCCCCAGTGATGGTACACACATTCCCCCATCCTGGATATGGCCCCCAGTGATGGTACACACAGCCACCATCCTGGATATGGCCCCCAGTGATGGTTCACACAGCCCCCCATCCTGGATATGGTCCATTAATAATACACACAGCCACCCATCCTGGATATGGCCCCCAGTGATGGTACACACAGTCCCCCATCCTTAATTTGGACCCCAGTGATGGTACGCAAACCTCCCATACTGAATATGGCCCCAGTGATGGTACATAGCCCCCATCCTGCACTCACCCCCTCCATTCTGGATATGCCCCCCCCCGTCACTCTATATGCCCTCATACTGGTGTACACAGTAAAATAAAAAATGCTATAACTTACCCTCCATCACTCACTACCTTCCTGCTGCTCACTGCCTTCTTCCTGCGATGATATCATTGTTGTGTGCCCCGGTCACATGATCGGCACAGAGACAGGAAGAAGGCGGCAAGCTGCAGGCAGGGAGCAAGTGACGGAAGGTAAGTTACAGGGTTTATTATTTTACTGTGTGCGTCAGCATGGGGGCATATAGTGTGACATGGGGTATATCCAGGATGGATGGGTTAGTGCTGGATGGGGGGGTGAGAACAGGCTCATATAATATGCACTGCTTCCCCTGTCCATTTCTCAGCACTGTTTCAGCACTGAGAGGTGGATAGCTGGATGCAGTGATTATTATATGAGCATAATGAGTGGGGGCACATGACCATGGGCTACAGTTGCAGCCTCTTCTAGCCCCCAGACATTGTTCCAGAGCAGCCCCCCTCCCCTACAGTGCAGAAACTGTAGATTTACATTATAAAGTGATCCCCAACTTTTCCCCAAACAAAGGTGCATTTTATAATCCCAAAAATATGGTAATAATTTTAGTCTTATGGCATATAATTAGCCATTCAGTATATAGAGTATAGGGTCAACTGTATTCAGAATCATTACACCTAACAAGCTTTTATGATAAAAAATAACATCAGACACAATATAGGATTAGATGGTTTAGCTTGAAATCTCTTTTCTTGTTCATTATTTGTTGAGTGTTTGTTGAGATTGAGGTCACTGTGTACTATATGAGTTAAGTAGAAGTCATAATATTGTTTGGTCTCTGATGCAAGAAGGTGAGATGCAATATACTGATGACACTCAGCTCAGGCTCTCCTGCGAGTGTGTGCCAAGTGTCATGTGCCTGTGATCTGATCCTGCAATCAGAGCACACCTGTGGAGGAAAGCGAGAGATTAATCTTTCCATCTCCTCCATTGCCTTTCTCTGTATATACCGCACTGCACTCGGATGACCCTTAGACTTGTATGGGTGCAAGTTATCTGAGACTCGCTGACAATCGCAGCATGCTGCAATTTTTTCCTCAATACCATTAGATCTGTGCTGCCTCATTGTCTAAAATTGGGCCAAGTGCAATGTGAGATTCTTTCACACCAAACACAACCAATTATACTTTTATGGACTTTGCTTTGTATACTTGGGAATATTCATGCTGGGCCTTCCGTAAACTATTCCCAAAAAGTTGAAAGCATACAATTGTCTAACGTATGGATATGCTAAAGGATGAAGATTTTCCCTCACTGGAACAATGTGACTCAACCCACCATTCTGAAAAAAACAACCACGTAAAAATTTCTTTCCTTCATCAAACTGTACACGCAGTACACATGGCTGGCCAATCAGAGGCTATCAATTGATATCAGCATGCCAGTCACAGGTCCATAGCAATGACTTCATCACTATAGGGTCATTCCATGTCAAGTGAACCAATGATTATTACCTCTATATTTTTAATTCTTTTGAGATTTTGTTATTTGATAATAGCATGTCAGACAATGCAAAATGTGAAGAGAAAATTTTTTTTAAAAATTTATTTTTTTTTTAAATGATTTTCAAAGTTCGGAAAAAGTGTGAATTTCGCTGTTGCCTGCCTTTACGTTTCTCCTCATAACTCAGGCTAGGAATAAGATAGAGAGACAAAATAAACACCATTCTACTCAGAACTATACAGGCTTTCATCAGATATGTCACAAGAGGAGCTTTGTTAATATTTTACCCATGTGATTGCAAGCGCAAAACTTTAAAACGTATTTCCGAAAAATCGGCGCGCTTTAAATATTTCAAAAACTACCCATGTGTCTGCTTTGCTCTTAGCCACATCTGTACCAAATTTCAAGTTGGGATCGCAATGGGATCATATTTTAACATATTTTACTATTAATAGCGTCAATGGGTCATTCCATATCAAGTGATCTAAATATGAATATTTTTTTTTACCTGACGTCTTTAGATTTTTTATTTTTTTTTCCCTTTATGAAGTACTACTTTAGTTAATTACAAATTAAAAGTTTGGAATTTTTTTCTTCATCAGTTAATTTTTTACAGATTTTTAAAGTTTAAAAAAAGGGTGAATTTTGGCCTGGTATGACTTTACATTTTTTTATCTCGGGCTAGAAATAAGATAGAGAAACAAAATAAACACCATTCTACTCAGAACTGTCCAGGCTTTTACCAGATATGTCACAAGAGTATATTTGTTAATTTTAATTTTTTACCCATGCGAATGCAAACGCAACATTTTGAAACGCATTTCCGAAAAAACGTTTTAATAAAAATTTTCCAAAACTGCCCATGTGTCTTTTATGCTCTTAGCCACATCTGTACCAAATTTCAAGTTGGGATCGTGATGGGATCATATCTATTATATAATCACGAATGGGATTTTTGCCCCTTTTGAGACCGCACTCGCTGCGAGTCAATGTCGTCATGTGGATACGAACGAAGCATTGGCCGCGCAGCGGCCATTGCGAGCAGCTCTAAGGCGACTCGCTATGCCCGCGCAGCGGGCATGGCGAGTCGCCTTAGCAGCGCGAAGCATTGGCCGCGAAGCGGCCATTGCGAGTCACAGACTCGCTCTGCTAGAATCCCGATGCATTGTGCATCGGGCACCCATCTAGTTTTAAAATATTTAACTATGGTTAATCTCATTTTTATTAAATTTTGAAAAAACATATGAAAGACATACATTCAATCTTTTAACAAAATCTTGAGACATATAAAATATACAAAAAGAGAATTCACAAAGTTATTAGTAACTTTAAGATAAGCTGCAAATTTACTTTTGCGCTTATCTCTGGTGCAATATATACTACAATCTAAATATAATTCCAAACACTCAAGTATACAACCTTTCTCAGGGTTTTGAGATGTTCTGATGTCAAGGGGACAAGCAGCCCCAGCAGAATGATTTTTATCACTTGGCCCCTTCTAACAGGTTGACCACGTAAGTGGGTCATTACCGGTTGAGGCCTAGTTGGAATAGTCTATCGACTGGTGTACCGGAAAGGAAGGCCGAAATATTAATGATCTACTCACAGCTCAGAGTTTCCGATACCTGTCTAATGTTCACTAGAATTCTGAAGGTATAGGTATAGAAAGGAAATACCTAGACTGAATGTATTAGATGGGAAGAAAAGAGAGATAGAAAAGAAGAGAGAGAGAAGAGAAACAAAAACCATTAGAAAAAGTTATACTGGGAAAGAAAAGCCACGTAAGAAAAAAAGAAAAAAAGGAGGGGGGGGGGAGGGTGAGGTATGGGAAGGAGAAAGGGTACTCATCCCACTGGCTCCCCATCAGCCAGAGGTCGAGCCATATTATCTGTGCTGGAAAAGATACTCCTACATTCTGCAGAGTCGTGAAAAAGAATCCATTCAACCCAAATCCCTAAGAATTTGTTCCGAGATCCCGACGCATCAGCTGCGAGCTCCTCCATTCGATATATGTCCATCAATTCTTTGAACCAATCAAGTAGAGATGGAGCCCGGCTTGATTTCCAGAACCTCGGGATCACAGCACGAGCAGCCGAGATGCAAAAGTGGAGAATATCCCTCTTCTGTAGCCCAATAGGACCTGGAAAAATGGATAACATTGCCGATTCTGGGCAGCATTCGGCTTGTTTACCTGTTATCCGGGCGTATGCATTGAAAACCTCAGACCAGAACCGCCGGATTTCCCCACAACTCTACCAAATGTGTATCATTGTACCCTTCTCTTCCCCACAGCGCCAGCAGGTATCAGGGGTTACAGGGAACATGTTCCGGAGTGTCGTCGGGCACAAGTACCATCTAGTGAGCAGCTTATAGCTTCTTTCTTGTGCAGAACAAGCGCTAGCTAGTGAGTGAGTGAGTAAATATAAAGCATTTCTGCCAATTAGCTTCTGAAATGCTACACCCCAATTCCCTCTCCCAAGCACGTTGGAAGTAAAGGGTGCCCTGCTCTCTCATGGACCCTAAGGCCTGGTATAGAACTGATATTTTGCGCCTCGGTGGAGCCTCCAGTTGGAATAACCTCTCCAATACGTTGGGCGTCAATCTTACCCTGCAAGAGTGGTCAGCTGAATATAAGTATGCTCTGTATTGGAGAAATTCGAATCACTTAAGAGGTCTCGTAGGTTCTTTGAGTTGTAGCTCTGCCATCGGGGGCAAACCACCACTGGACAGAGTCTGTCCTACTCGGGTGTCATCCACAATCCGCCAACATAAAAATCTCTGCCTGTCAAATCTGGGTGGGAAAGATGGGTTGGAAAAAAGGGGAGTCAAAGGGCTAAGTCTGTCGTTTAAGCGGAGGGTTTTCGTCACTAGGTGCCATACCTTCAAGGTGTTTCTGGTCATGTCTGTCAAAGGTACTAGGTCTGTGGAGTCTTTAGGGGAAATCCAAAGCAGGTGTTTCAGCGGAATCCCCAAACCCTCTTGCTCCACCCCTACCCATTTCTTGGAGTACGCATGATAATGCCAATCTAGAGCTCTAACAAGAGAGGAAGCCACAAAGTACGCTCGTATGTTGGGTAGTCCAACCCCTCCTCTGGTCTTGGGCAAGGATAGGATATTCATTCGCAATCTGGACCTCTTGCCCCCCCAGACAAATCTAAGGATCATAGATTGCATTTTGGAGAGGAAGCCTCTATCCAATAGAACAGGAACTGTCTGAAAAGTATATTTATATATATATAAGAGTCGGGGCAAGACATCCATCTTGACTAAGTTTATTCTCCCGAACCAGGATAGCTTTAATTGTCTATAGGAGGTAAATGCCGATTCCGCGTTAGTCAAAAGGGGTTGATAATTTAAATTGAATATTTGTTTAAGATCTTTTGGTATAAGGACTCCCAAATACTTAATGGCTTCTACTTTCCATTTAAATGGGAACTGTTTAGATAGATGAGAAACCAATTCTCCAGGCAAAGAAATATTGAGTGCCTCGGTTTTGGAGCAATTCACTTTAAAGTTGCTCAATTGTCCGAACCGTTCAAACTCCATTAAGACCGAAGGGATGGAGACCAGGGGCTGGGAGATGTAAAGTAGCAGGTCATCTGCAAATAAGGCTAATTTGTGATGACTCTGTCCCAGCTTGACCCCATGGACGCATTCATTAGACCTAAGTGCAAAATATTTAACTATTATAGTGTCAATTCAAAAATCACCAAGAACACAATCATTCATTTTTTCACAATTGCCCGTCAATAGTTTGAATTTGATATAAAGAAACATAGTCTTGTAACATCTCAAATGAAAGCTGTTACCGTTCTGAGTAAAATGATGCCTCTCCCACTTCATTATCTTATTTCTAGCCTGAGATAAAAAAAAAATGTAAAGTCATACCAGGCCAAAATTCACCCTTTTTTTAAACTTTAAAAATCTGTAAAAAATTAACTGATGAAGAAAAAAATTCTAAACTTTTAATTTGTAATTAACTAAAGTAGTACTTCATAAAGGAAAAAAAAAAAAAAAAAATCTAAAGACGTCAGGTAAAAAAAAATATTCATATTTAGATCACTTGATATGGAATGACCCATTGACGCTATTACTAGTAAAATATGTTAAAATATGATCCCATTGCGATCCCAACTTGAAATTTGGTACAGATGTGGCTAAGAGCAAAGCAGACACATGGGCAGTTTTTGAAATATTTAAAGCGCGCCGATTTTTCGGAAATGCGTTTTAAAGTTTTGCGCTTGCGATCACATGAGTAAAATATTAACAAAGATCCTCTTGTGACATATCTGATGAAAGCCTGGACAGTTCTGAGTAGATTGGTGTTTATTTTGTTTCTCTATCTTATTTCTAGCCCGAGATATGATAGAAAATGTAAAGCCATACCAGGCCAAAATTCGCACTTTTTTAAAACTTTAAAAATCTGTAAAAATTAACTGATAAAGAAAAAAATTCAAAACTTTTTTTTTGTAATTAGATAAAGTTGTTCTTCATATGGAAAAAAAATTTAAAAAATCTGAGGACGTCAGGGAAAAAAAATATTCATTTTTGGATCACTTGACATGGAATGACCCTATAATAGAAAAGGTCAGGCACCACCGTCAGTCAGCAATTACATCGGGATCCACAGACACTGTTATTAGCTTCCAGAAGCCGCACTTGTGCTCCTGCATGCATATTGACAGAACGCAGTCCATAATTATATATCAGTGTAGCACTCACTGGGTTGCTGGCGAACTTCAACACATTCAGCCATTTAACTCATTGAAGTGCTAGATTAGCATGAAACGGCCATAGTTCCCATTCTCCCTCCTGTTCCTTGTCTCCATTTTCATGTGTGCAATAAAGAATTTCACTAGCAATCCAGTGAGTGCTGCTTATTTTCTGCTTTTGATGCATATAGCAAATACTTAATTTGTCCCCCAAAGGAGGCATGTCAATGTCAGTTGCCAGCCTCTATGATGGCTACTGAAGCCAATGCTGCATGTCATTGGAATGGGGGAAGGTGAGAAGAATGTTTTTATTTTTTATGAGTTAGAGAAAAGCAGCAGAATGGGGGACAAGTATACCAGGAAGGGGCCCGGGATGGTAGATTTATGTTTCAGGAAGGGGCTCAGGAAATGAAATATATGCAAGAAGGAACCTCAGATGGGGGATATGTATACTAGAATAGGTGACATAAATACAAGAAAGAGCCCAGGATGGAAAGACATATAGTATATACCAGGAAGAGGTTTAAGATTAAAGTACAGTTAGGGCCAGAAATATTTGGACAGTGACACAAGTTTTGTTATTTTAGCTGTTTACAAAAACATGTTCACAATTACAATTATATATATAATATGGGCTGAAAGTGCACACTCCCAGCTGCAATATGAGAGTTTCCACATCCAAATCGGAGAAAGGGTTTAGGAATCATAGCTCTGTAATGCATAGCTTCCTCTTTTTCAAGGGACCAAAAGTAATTGGACAATGGACTCTAAGGGCTGCAATTAACTCTGAAGGCGTCTCCCTCGTTAACCTGTAATCAATGAAGTAGTTAAAAGGTCAGGGGTGGATTCCAGGTGTGTGGTTTTGCATTTGGAAGCTGTTGCTGTGACCAGACAACATGCGGTCAAAGGAACTCTCAATTGAGGTGAAGCAGAACATCCTGAGGCTGAAAAAAAAGAAAAAATCCATCAGAGAGATAGCAGACATGCTTGGAGTAGCAAAATCAACAGTTGGGTACATTCTGAGAAAAAAGGAATTGACTAGTGAGCTTGGGAACTCTAAAAGGCTTCCCTGCATGAACTCACATGAACTTTCCCACACCTGGGTGCACAGCTGTGCTACATCTCTGGTAGACATCGAAAAGCATTCACTGATCTCAGGGAGACCAGTTCAAGAAAACACTGTGGGCAGCTGGCTAAAACGCTCAAACACAGTGAATTCCTAGGCGCATTGCCCCCTGGGAATTAGGAATATGCAAATAGAGTCTGTGGAGCCTCGGTTTGGAGTCTCAAACACAGAACTAGCCATATATCCCTCTAAGGAAGGACCCAGCCAAGGGGTGGCTCCTTGCGGAGAACACCATATCATCATATTAAGTAGCCCTTTTAGTCAATATCCAACTCTTTTACAAGTTTAGAGATATGACCTTGAGAGGATCACTGGCAATATGCGTCCTATTCATGTTGTTACTCTGGTTACATTACAAACGTCTCTACACGGAATACTATCATCAAATATAAGAAATTCATCCATAAATTATATCCATCTAACCTCCCTTATATAATTATTTTAATGTTGTACTTATTTATATGGTTATTAACTGTTGGGCATTCATGTAATACATAATGACACCAAAATGTATATATATATATATATATATACTATAATCATATCTCTAAACTATAACTAAAAATAGATATAATTATAATTAATAAACGAATTACTTAATACTTTTTACCACTGGGTTTTAAACAATCATGTAGGGAATGCTGCCTTTTCCTCTGCCGCCAGACCTCTATATAGGGTCTGGCAGCTGAGGAATTACTCCCATTACTGGCTTCCCCATTGACTTACATTGGATTCACTATACTCGTAATAAGCACTGAGTATCGGGACCTACTCGTTACGAGTATAGCGAGTACGAATATTTCAGTACTCGCTCATCCCTAGTCATAAGTATTCAGACCCTTTGCTCAGACATTCATATTCAAGTCACATGCTGTACATTCCCTTGTGATCCTTCTTCAGATGCTTCTACTCCTTCACTGGAGTCTAACTGCGTTTAATTAAACTGATAGGATTTGTTTGGAAAACCACGCACCTGTTTATATACAACCTCACAGTTCACAGTGCATGTAAGACCAAAGGGATTCATGAGGTCAAAGGAACTTCCCAAGGAGAACAGAGACACAATTGTGGCAAGGCACAAATCTGGCCAAGGTTAAAAAGAATTTCTGCAGTACTCAAAGTTCCTAAGAGCACAGTGGCTTCCATAATCCTTAAATGTAAGAAATGTAGGACCACCAGAAGTCTTCCTAGACCTGGCCGTCCAGCCAAACCGCCAAGCAATCATGCCAGAAAAGCCTTGGTGGGAGAGGTAAAGAAGAGCCTCTTAGCTCCAGAGATGCAGTTGGGAGATGGGAGAAAGTTCAACAAAGTCAACTACTGCAGCCCTCCACCAGTCATGCCTTTATGGCAGTGGCCCAACGGAAGTCTCTCCTCAGTGCAAGACCTATGAAAACCTGCATAGAGTTTGCAAAAAAAACACATGAAGGACTCCCAGACTATGAGAAATAAGATTTTATTGTCTTTTTGGTGATAATTCTAAGTGGTATTCGTGGAGAAAACCAGGCACTGCTCATCACCTGCACAATACAATCCTAACAGTAAAACATGGTAATGGCAGCATCATGCTAAGCGTGGTGTTTTTCAGCAGCAGGGACAGGATGACTGGCTGCAATTGAAGGAAACACGAATGCAGCCAAGTACAGAGATATCCTGAATGAAAACCATTTCCAGAGTACTCTAGATCTAAGACTTGGCTGAAGGTTCACTTTCCAACAAGACAATGACCCTAAGCACACAGCTAAAATAACAAAGGAGTAGCTTCATAAATCATGTGACCATTCTTCATTGGCCCAGCCAGACACCTGACCTGCACCCAATTGAGCATTTCTAGAGAGACCTGAAAATGTCTGTCCACCAATGTTCACCATCCTACCTGACAGAACTGTAGATGATCTGCAAGGAAGAATGGCAGAGGATCCCCAAATACAGGTGTGAAAAACTTGTTCGATCATTCCCAAGAAGACTCATGGCTGTACTAGCTCAAAAGGATGCTCCTACTCAATACTGAGCAAAGGGTCTGAATACTTATGCCCATGTGATATTTCAGTTTTTCTTTTTTAATACATTTGCAAAAATTTCTATATTTCTGTTTTTTTTAAGTCAAGATGGGAACGCAGAGTGTACATTAATGAGAAAAAGATACATTTTTTTAATTTACCAATTGACTACAATGAAAAAAAGAGTGAAAAATTTAAAGGGGTCTGAATACTTTCTGTACCCATTTTATGTACAGTACATAAAAAGGTCTACATACCTCTTAACATCAGATTTTGTCATGTGAAAAAATCAAACTAAGAACAATCATTTCAAAACTTATTCCACGTTTAATCTCACACATAATCTGTAATACATTTGATTGAAAAATAAACTGAGTTCATTTAGTGTGGAAAAAGTAAAATAACAAAAATAATGTGGTTGCATGAGTATTAACACTATTAAACTAACGCTTTCTTCTGAACCTTCTTAAAAATATTTTTTTACAAAAATCTGGAGTTGTATCAAGTGTGTAAACTTTCTCTACCCACTTCTATACACCCTGCTTTCATCAAAAAGTTTGGTGTCAAAATTGAAGAAAAGAAAATGATTGGGATAGCAGTGAGTATAACTGATCAAACTAATACAATTTCATTAAATGCATCCCATAAGGAGAATGCGAAATAAAGAAATAAATCAAAATGGCAGAAACACTAATGAAGCCTTATGGACCAAAATGATACCAATAAAAATACATATTTTTCTGCAAGAAAAGACTTCAAACAAGCTCCTATTGACTGAAACATTAAAAATATAGTAATTTATAGCTATTGAAAGGTGAGGAGTAAAAATTGAAAGCAAAGAATGGACCAATGGCATTCTGACTCCCAAAGGCCATCGAAATCTTGGAGCCAGCCTGTAATACTATTACGGTATCACACTCTAATTTAGTGAGCTCTTCAAACAAGCTAATAATTCACAAATGTTGTAAAGGCAAACTGCATGCCTAGGAACTGGATTCTATACACTTGTGGCTATGAGCCTGAAGAGAAAACCTGAATTTACCAATAAAGACACATGTCCCAATACTTCTGTTCATACAGTATATACCTAGCTAAGTAGTGATACAACCATAGGAATCGGACAGGATACAATACTTATAGTTTGGGTATCCATACTTTCAAATAATTTTTCAGAATAAGCTACCTTGTGTTTGTGCATGAAGATTATTTCTATATTTAACATTAACGTTACTTGTGTCCTGTACTTTCACCCGTTTCACCCATTATAGGCTCTGTGTTTTTTAGGTTGCCATTCTCATCTGATGTGAGGAGATTTGCTGTTATGATCTCTCCCATACAGAGGCTGCAGGGATGGATTCTGGATCTTTCCTTTTTAGCACACAACAGCAGAGCACATAGCATATTATACAGTAGTGATGAGTGGTTTGGATCTTAATTAAGCTTTTGTTGCGAGGTAAGAGACTTGTTAGAAGGCTCAACACAATCTAATTTTCTACTTTTGCATTGTTTTTCACTATGCAAATCTCTACTCCTCTCACTTTTCTTTCCCTTGAGTATAGTGATCTGTGTCACCTGTAGTATTAGTTCTGTAGTAAGAATGACACATGCAGGAGATGGGAGAGAGAGGGAGAGAGAGAGAAAAATAAGTGTTCGATAAGTTGGGAAACAAGAAGATTTATCTACTAAGATATAATATTACAAGATTTATCTTCACATGTACTGATTATTTATTACAAAATATGTTCCTTAACTTTATATATTTACAGAATTCATAAATCATTAATAATGCCCCCAATAAAGTATTATTTCCCGTATAACAAATAAAACTGATTAGCTGGCCACATAAATGTACTTCCATCACTTTTAATACTAAGAGTTACCCTTTTATTAAAGTACAAAAAGATTCATATTCCTCTGCTGACCAGCTGCAAGCGGTCTCCTCTGCTTCAGTGCATAAAAGTTTGCCAAAATAAGAGAAGATTGTATCTCCAGACAATCCAACATGAGGTAGTAAATGTCAAAACATCTGAAGAATCCCTTTACTGAATTTACATTACTTGAAAAAAGCTTACATGGGTTAAACAGATTTCATTGCACATTCTTTGGCTTGGAACAAGATATTATCACAGAATGTCATACAGTATCACATCCAAATCTACACCCTTTATTGAATAATAAAATGCTAGAGATACAATACTTTTAACTGATTACTTATATTTCCTATGTAACTAGCATACGTCAAAATAGGCTGTTTAACACTCACTCCTACTAAAGTGGATACAACGTTTATCGTATATACTCGTGTATAAGCCGACCCGTGTATAAGCCGACCCCCCTACTTTTGCCCCCAAAACCTGGAAAAACCTATTGACTCTTGTATAAGCCGAGGGTGGACCCCAGCACAGGTATACAGGCCCCCCCAGTGGTATACAGGCCTCCACATTGGTAGTATACAGCAGCCTCCGCAGTGGTAGTATACAGCAGTCTCCCCAGTGGTAGTATACAGCAGTCTCCCCATTGATAGTATACAGCAGCCTCCGCAGTGGTAGTATACAGCAGTCTCCCCAGTGGTAGTATACAGCAGTCTCCCCCTGTGGTAGTATACAGCAGTCCCCCCCCCCTGTGGTATATACAGGCCCCCCTGTGGTAGTATACAGCAGTCCCCCCCCTGTGGTATATACAGGCCCCCTGTGGTAGTATACAGCAGCCCTCCCCCCTGTGGTATATACAGGCCCCCTGTGGTAGTATACAGCAGTACAGCAGCCCTCCCCCCTGTGGTATATACAGGCCCCCTTTGGTAGTATACAGCAGCCCTCCCCCCTGTGGTATATACAGGCCCCCTGTGGTGGTATACAGCAGCCCTCCCCTGTGTTATATACAGGCACCCCTGTGGTAGTATACAGCAGCCCTCCCCCCTGTGGTATATACAGGCCCCCTGTGGTAGTATACAGCAGCCTTCCCTCCTGTGGTATATACAGGCCCCCTGTGGTAGTATACAGAAGCCCTCCCCCCTGTGGTAAATACAGGCCCCCTCTGGTAGTATACAGCAGCACTCCCCCTGTGGTATATACAGACCCCCTGTGGTAGTATACAGAAGCCCGCCCCCCCCTGTGCTATATACAGGGCCCCTGTTGCTGCCGCCGCACATCTGTAAAAGAGGAGCTTTCATACTTACCCTCCTGTGACCGCGCGCGCATCCCCCGCTCTCCTTCCTGCTTCTACCCGGCGTCCATCCATATGACCGCGCACAAATAATGACGTCATTATAGACGCGCGGTCACATGGATGGACGCCGGGTAGAAGCAGGAAGGAGAGCGGGGAATGCGTGCACGGTCATAGGACGGTAAGTATGAAAGCTCTTCTTTTACAGGTGTGCGGCGGCAGCAACGGGGGCCCTGTATATAGAACAGGGGGGAGAGAGCTGCTGTATACTACCACGGGGGGGAGCCGTCACTGACTCGTGTATAAGCCGAGGGAAGCACTTTTCAGCACAATTTTTGTGCTGAAAAACTCGGCTTATACACGAGTATATACGGTATTTATTATATATGTTAATTATTTAGGTTTCTGGCTTGGCTTGTATAGCCCCATCATGTTTTTCAGCACTTTACCGGCGTCAACCTTGCTGAGTCCATTGGGGCTCACAATCTATTTTTACTATCAGTATGTATTTGTAGCGTGGGAGGATCCAATGCCAACACAAATTATCACTAATTAAGGGCTTGCTCACGCTAGCGTATAACTCAGACAAGTGCAATTTGACCTTTTATTGGATAACACTCTCTCAAGTGTCTCAGTGCCAACCAGCGTTTTTTTCATGCCAATTTGGCATGTGAAATGCTGCATGCTGCGATTAGCAGTGTATATTGGATGGTGCATTCACATCTATAGGTGCATGCAAAATATCTGACTACACTAAGATATCATTTAAAGGGAACCAACCACCCCAAATGACCCCCCCGGACTGTTAATATGTGTCCCTACACCCAGCACACACATTTGGGGCAATCGTTTTTGCTAAAAAAACTGTTTAGTAGAAGCTAAGATACATTTTTATAAAGTTTAATAACTTCAGCCGGATGGGTGTTACCTAGCTTTGTCCTCTGTGCCTGTCAGCCTCCTCTCCCCTCCTCCCTTCAGTGAAGCCGTTCTGTGTAAGCCGAAAATGGCCTGCCTGTCTACTGCTGCCTGATAAATTATGCACGCCCATCTCTGCACCTAAGAGCCTGGCCGCGTCATTAAAGGGGCGGGGCTAGATCGCGTCATGAAAGGGGCGGGGCTCCGGCATACCGCGATTTAGCCCCGCCCCCTTTCATGACGCGGCCAGGCTCTTAGGTGCAGAGATGGGCGTGCATAATTTATCAGGCAGCAGTAGACAGGCAGGCCATTTTCGGCTTACACAGAACGGCTTCACTGAAGGGAGGAGGGGAGAGGACGCTGACAGGCATGGAGGACAAAGCTAGGTAACACCCATCCGGCTGAAGTTATTAACCTTTATAAACATGTATCTTAGCTTCTACTAAACAGTTTTTTTAGCAAAAACGATTGCCCCAAATGTGTGTGCTGGGTGTAGGGACACATATTAACAGTCCGGGGGGGTCATTTGGGGTGGTTGGTTCCCTTTAAGTACAGTGTGATTTATGACAAAACAGATAGGGCAGAAGATTGAGAAATTTATCTCTCTGTCTCCTCCTCACTTGTGCTGCGATTCTCACATGCAAGACGATCGGATCACGATAAATTACACTTGGCTCAAACATGAAGCAGAGTTTGAGCTGAGAGTCATTTGCATAATCCATTCTCTAGCATGAGAGAACCTATACTAGTGTGAGTATTCCCTCAGACAGATTTTGCTAGTAGTAAACAATCATACAATCATAGAATGGAACAGTAGAAGGGACCTCCTGGGTCATCTGATCCAATACCACTCAAAGCAAAATTCACTAAATCATCCCAGACAGATGTGAGTCTAGCCTCTGTTTGAAGACTTCCATTGAAGGAGAACTCACCACCTCTTGTGGCAGCCTGTTCCACTAGTTGATCAGCCTCACTATCAAAAAGTATTTTCTAATATCTAATCTTTGTCTCCTACCATTCAGTTTCATCCTATTGCTTCTTGTTTTAGCTTGTGCAAATAAGAATATATTAATATGCTTACACATCCAATTCCCCATGACACAAGGTAACAACTTGATTGAGCAAGTAATACTTGCAGTGATTGTTGAAGACTGACATATTTGTAGAGTGTGGTAACCGGCTTTATTGTGAATTACAGGTATGTATCGCACAGACAGAGGTCTATTGCGATCTAAATCATGGATATTTGCTAGGACTTATTGTTCCACAAATCTTTGTAGTTTGTTAAGGGCTGGGTTAATGGGTTAGCCAGAATGTGATGAGCAGATCGGCTAACCATATACCTCCCATGGGTGGGTCTCATTTTAAATTATGAAATTCCTGTGCAATTACATTGCTCTGGATGTGAGACTTGCAAGGTGCTGCAAGTCTGACCTCTGTGTATGGAATTGTCAGGAGACTGGGTGTCTGTGATTGGGTAGCAGTCATCCCTGGAAGGCATGAGGACTGGAGTCCACATCTGCAGAGCCTTAAGGCTGCAACTCTGACAAAGAAGAGCTGATAAAAATGGTCAGACCCCGAGAAGGTGATAGACTATGCTTAATATGGACATGTAAGTTGTTACCAGGCTAAGGGATGTATCTGAAGCAATGCGGGCATAAATGCCATTGAAGGGTTCAGGACTGTGTGTGTATCATTTCTGCTAAAGAATTTAATTGGACTATACTATAGTCATTTTATAACGTCTCTAATAAAACAACTGGACTTGTTTAATTACTAAACAGTTTATATGTGCTTTACTTCCGCTGCCAAAAGAGGGTCCCACAAAACCTTCAGCGAGCACTGCCTCACAAAACAATGATGAAAACAAATGACATCAGGTCATCAATTCATCTGGAATACTGATGAATAAAGCTAGTGAGTACTGCAGCATTTCCAGGTCAACTTCAATATGAATTATATATATAATAACACAGTTGTGCACTTGCTAAAAATCTGAATAGTAAACTGGATGGGATGACATGAAATAGCGACTGCACTTTTTCAAGAAGCAATATCCATATACTATGGTGTTTCTTAAATGTGCACATGAACAGATCTATAAGAACACATGTTTGAAGAACATAATTGCCATATTCTATTTTTATATGAATTCTATCACATAAGTATAGAATAAATGGCCTCACATGATGCTGACTCTCAGCAATAATAAAGGTTTGCTCTCTAATAATAATAATAATAATACCAAAAAAATTATAATACAATAAAAGTATGAATAAGTAAATATTTGAAAAAAATTACTCCAAAAATATTAAGTTTTCTTAGACTAAATTCACATCACGTTTTTGCTGCGTTTGACTGCAATGTGTTTCTTGTGCTGCATTAACACATAGAAATGCAGTCAAATGCATGTGTTAACGCACCCATAGACTTGTATGGGTAGGCGCTTTGCAAATGCAATGCAAAACGCAGTTGTGGCTGAACACGTGTGTTTTTACCCAGCGCACAGAAAACATTGTTGGCATGAAAAGAGGTGACGTCAACTTAAGTATGGAGAACAAAAAACAAAGAAGATCAACAATGTCAATGTTACAAGTCCATTTCCAGAGATCTTGACGTTCCTTTGTCTATGATTCTCAACATAAACAAGAGAAATTCAGAAGTAGCCAACAATGAGTGTGGAGCTAAATCCTATTGAACCTCTGTGGAAAGATCTTAAAATGTATGTCTAGAGAATGCACCCTTTCAAGATGACAGACCTGGAGCAAGTTGCAAAAGAAGAGTGGTTGAAAACTCTAGATGAAAGGTGCCTAGAAGCTTCCTGATGCTTATAGGAAGCAATTGATTGCAAATATTTATACCAAAATGTGTGCAACCAAATATTAATATTTTGTAGAGTATAAAAAGTGATGCAGTGGGTGGTAACAAACCCACAATTATAGAGAGGGGACACAGTATAGCAAAGGACAGTATGAAGTGACAGTCTAGGGCAAAGGGGGTAAGATTGAGAGGGTAAACCATATAGGAAGAAACAGTGCAAGGAAACAGTACAGAGAGAGAGCACAATATAAATAAAAGCATAGTATGTAATGGTGGCAAAGTATAAACGGGGGGGGGGGGAAATGTGCTGGGTACATTTAGAATAGGGATAACAGGAAGTGGCAGTGTGAGGGGAAGTGTGGAGAGGCAGTGTATAAATAGAGACAGAGAAGAGACTGGGAGCAGTGCAGATTTAGGAAGAGCATGAAAGAATGCAGCAGAGAAGGGTAAGCATGAAGTGGAGACAGTGTGATGTTAGTTCATAATGTGGATGAAATGGAGGTTATAGGTTAAAAGGGAGGACAGTGTGACAGTTAGAGTTTATAAGTAAGCAAATTGTGTTAGTTGTAATTGGCTAAGTTCACATCTAATGGGGGTTGCGTCTGAGTTTTTATGCGTTTTTGCACTGCAGAAAAGCATAGAAACGCATGTGTTAATGCACTCATTGATTTCAATGGAAAACACATTGAAAACGTAAGTAAAAATGCATGTCATTTTCTGCAAATGCAAAACGCATGCTGTTTTGCAAGTGCAGCCCTAAATGTTGCAGGACACGTTTTAGGCTGTGTTTGCAAAAACGCATGCGTTTTGCATTTTGTGAAAATGACATAATAATAATATATCTTTATAATAAATATTTATTTATATAGTGCCAACATGTTCTACAGTGCTTTACAACACAGTGGTTTGTTTACAATCAGTCATAGGTAACAATAAAAAATATACAATATAGTAAGTAATAAAAGTAGAGAATCAATGTAAAAAATCCAATACACTAAGCAGAGAAACAATGTAAAAGTACAATGCTTAAAGCAGAGAAACAGTGTAGAAAATACAGTACAGTAATTAGATACAATATATTAAGCATAGAATCAATGTAAAAAGTACAATACGATAATTAAGGCAAAAAAAAAAAAGTGACCCTGCTCAAAAGAGCTTACAATCTGCAATGAGACATGGGTTACACAAGGTACAGGGGCTTATTACAGTGATGGTCCAGTCATCTTGAAGAAGAGGGGCATAGATATAAAGTTACATGAATGGTCACCAGACATCTGTGTAGAGATTTTGGGTTTGGTGGAGTTTGAAGAAGAGATTATGTCCAGAGAGATGGTACTGTATATAACCCATTCACTAAGGACTTCTATTAGGGAGCCTGATAGGCCACCTTAAAAAGATGTGTTTTTAGGGAGTGTATGAAGCCATGCAAGTTGTGGATAGTCCTGACTTCTAGGGGTAGAGCATTCCAGAGAATTGGTGCTGCTAGGGAGAAGTCTTGGAGCCAGGAGTGGGAGGATCGGATTACTGCAGATGTTAGTCGAATGTCTTTTGTAGAACGTAGAGAACAAGTGGGGTGATAGACAGAGATGAGGGAGGAGATGTAGAGAGGTGCTGCACCATGAAGAGATTTGTGGGTGAGAACAAGCAATTTGAATTGGATCCTGTAGTGTACGGGCTGTCAGTGCATTGACTGGCACAGAGCGGAGGCATCGGAGTAACGATTGGCTACATGGGTTATCCTGGCTGCTGCATTATGGATGGACTGGAGAGGGGAAAATTTAGAGAGGGGGAGGCTCATTAGCAGAGAATTGCAGTAGTCAAGGCGTGACATGACATGACATGGTTTTTACATGCGTTTTCATTGCGTTTTCCATTTAAATCAATGGGTGCATTTTTGGATGCGTTTGCAATGCATTTTTGGTGCAGATGCTGTCAAAAAATGCATTGCAGCCCAAACAGAAAAGAAATGCAGATGTGAAAAGGCCCATTCATAGAGGTGGGTAGTATAGTGGTTTTACATCAAAAAGTATGATCATGGCTAGCTTCACAAGGCTGGATGATATACAATAGAGGCAATATTTTACAGATGACGACAATGTGGATTCAGTGTATCAAAAGAATGAGAGTGTGGGTGACATATTTTGTGCACTAAGCACAGTGATGTGCAATTATATCTTCTAAGACACAATATGAACATATATTTTTAGAATTATAACACTTCTTTTAAAGAGCATGTGCTGTGTTAGGCCACAGAAGTTAGAAGTTTGCAGAGATGAGCTGTGTATGTGAAAAGTCATCATGGGGTTTGCATAACAAAATACTGGGAGTTGTAAGTTCCTGTGATATAAATGTGGCACCCCCAGGGTTCGGTCGCCACAGATACCCCTGAGACAGAGAAGTATCTCCACATCAGGTAAGCCCGCATACAACACCTTCCACTCCAGACCTAAAGGGGGAACTCTACAAACTGAGTTCAGGCAAGGTTCCCTATAAATTCAGGCCTGGAGGTGGAGCCAGGCAGAGTGCAGTTCCAGGGTGTACTGTGAAGATATCCTGGTGACGGAGGTGTGCTAAGCCCGTACCAGTGAGTGCTACTAACCTGCGTGAAGGACCCTAGAGCGAGGATCAGAGGCAAGGAGTAGTAGCAGCAGGGGAGTGGAGCCATATCGGTTCGCCCCGGTGGAACAGCACCTGAAACCAAACACCGGAGTCTGTGACTGCAAGGAATCTAACAGCCCAGCAGTAAAGACCGGATGCCAGGGAAACCTCAGATTTCCTGACCACAGCAGCACTTGAGACACAGCCACTTAGCAGAGCCAGGGACCACAGTGGATACAGCGGTGCCCCGCAGCAGAGCTCTCACCGCCTGCCATACAAGTGAGGATTACAAGAGAGGGTCAGGGCTCAGCTTCAGACAGCCTGGGACCAAAACACACACAGTGCAGCAGGGAAGCTTCATAACTCGCCGAGTGTGGAGATCCCAAACTGTCTGACCACCCGAACCCGTACCATCAAAGACTGTACCCTGGACTATACCTGAATCATCAGTAAAATGTACGGAAACATCAACCCTGTGTGTGACTGTTATTGCGGCCCCTGTTCCAGCTGTCCTGCAATTCCTACATACCACAACTGCCCCTTTGAACCCGCTCCACCTATGGGGAGCGTAACCATCTTGCTCACAAACATCAACCCGGAGGTCTGACCCGCAGCACCGGTAACCATACCAGAACCGTAGGTGGCATCACAAACTACTTTTATTTTTATTATTTTCCCCGACTTTTTAAGCGACCACCAGGGCCACGGAACCGGGCACAGGCCCCAGTGACATTCCCCGTGAATCAGTATCATGGTCCTAGGGTGGGTCAGCTTTTGGCATCACGAACAGGATCCCGTGCCCATTACCGATGGGTACTGTGTGCCATATATTGACTGTGTTAAACTGTAACTGGGCCACCCTAACTGTGCCACATGGTAAGCAAGAAGAAGGAGGGCGTAACTGCTAAAAGAGTTCAAAGATAGGCACCGCCCTGCGCTCTGCTGTCAGCTGACAAAGTGCAGCAGCCTGATCCGGAAATACCCGAGAGCGCTCAACTCCCGAGCTGAGGAGCCGGAGACTGCTTTTTCTTTTGAGACTGGCTGAAATTAACTAGGGGGGAGTGAGGATGGAGGCGCACGGGGACATTGATGCAACAGTCCTAAATGTAGACTTATCCCGAAATGAAGTGCCGGCAGGCTCCTCAGCCGCTGGAGCAGTCGCAGTGCCTGAAGCTGTAACACCGATCATGCTGTTTGCTCTGCTGTATGTCCCAAATCCAGAGAGTGACGCGGTTACCGCTATATGCTGGGGAACCAGATACCCTGGCTGAATTTAGAGAAAAGATGCATTGTCCTGAATACGCACTCTATGACTGGTAAACAAAAAATGTGTCTCTCTTGCTGGGGCAGCTGACGAGTGCAGCCGAGCGTGAAGTCAAGTCAAGGCTGGACTCAGATAAAAGGACAGTAACCCAGATATTTGTCAGGTTAAAACACTGCTTTTGAAACCCGTACTGTAGCTGAGTTAAGGATGAGATTCTCCAACTGCAAGCAGAGGCCGCAGGACAGTATATGGGACTATGCATGAAACCTCCATGAAGCGCTGAGGGCCACAAAGCAGGTAGACCCTGAAAGTGTGCAGGAGGAGGATAAAATGTTGAAGGAACAATTTCTTGAGTGGCTACATTCACCAATCCATCACACGCAGCTGCGTCTATGAGCCATGAGGAACCCAGATCTAGACTTTGCAACCCTGAAAGACAAAACCATTAGAGTACTGCGAGCCCCTGTGACCATAGACCCAGTACCTCAGCAGCGGCCAGCCATCACTTATCCCTCAGAGGTGGCGCCCCCTTCCTTAACCAGAGCAGAAACCAGTGAACAGACTGTAACATCTGGTGCCTTTGATGACTTGCACTCCCAGGTGCAGCAGCTAACTAAGGATGTGGCCATGCTCTTAAAGACCATGAAACTCCAGCAGGAGCCCAACTCGTCAGGGAGGAACCAGTTGGCCAACAGCCCCGAGGACATCCCATAGATGCGAGAAAGGAGGAACCCGTCATCCAGAGGGAGACCCAGCAAGCGCTACGACTCGTCAGGACAACCCATCTGCTGCCGTTGCAATGAGGCGGGCCACCTTGCTAGGTTATGTACTTTAAACCAGCGACCCCTGGGGCTGAGGGCCAACCCCCAGGAATGAGATGACCAGGCCCGTCAGACTGGCACGATAGATATGTTGGAGGATGCCCGTTCCTATCTATAGTGCTGGATGGTATTCCCACATCTGCTCTATTGGATACTGTCTCGCAGGTGACAATGATCCCACATATCCTTTACAAAAGAACAAAAGATTTTGGACTGAGTCTGAGCTCACCCACCCAGACCCGGACCTCACTATATATGCGGTAATTGGACAGCTGGTATCGCAAGTGGGTTTCAGAGAGGTGACAATAAAGGTGGGGAGGGTGGAGCTACAGGACCAAGGACTTATTGTAGTGGAAACTGATCGCCATGCAAGAAACCCAATGATTATATTAGGCACTAATGTTATTGAAATTTGTCTAGGTGAGGTTCTTTTCTTGCTCCAACAGGTTGCAGAAGCTGCCAGCACTAGGCTGCAGAGGGTTCTACAGAAGAGATCAAAGCCCTTCTGCGGAAACAACAGGTAGAGTTGACCAGTGGTGAAATCGGCAGTGTACGGGTAAGTGACCTGTTCCCCATTGTGTTGCCTGTTATGAATTCATTGATGAAGAATTCTGGTTGTAAACTCCCTCCTGTGGTTGTTGCTGGTGATGCAGCTGGCTGTGTTTTGGAGAGTTCCACAGCTGATCCTGATGATTGGCAGTCTTCTTCGGATTGGAGCATATAGGTGGTTTGGAGATAATCAATCTCTGCCAGTTGTAATAGTTCCTGGAGGTTTCCACACCTCTCCCTGGTTTCTTCCTGCTCTGCTGAATCCTTGCAAGCTAAGTGAATGGTTTTTGTTATTTTGTGGCACACATGTTGTGTGCTAGAGGATCTGCTTATTGCTTGTTTTGCTCTGAGTTGTGGGTTTGATATTTAGTCTGCATATTTGTTTACCTGCTCTCAGTGAGGAAATTTTCTTCCTAGGTGAATTGCTATTCACTGTTGTCAGCTACTTCCATTTCTGCTGGTGTTAGTACCTATTTATTCTAGTTTAATTCACAGAAGTTCCTGCAGATACAGAGGGTGGCAAGTCTTAGCAGACTCAGGGTAATTTTTTAGCACTATCTGCTGTTGGAGGTTTTTGATAGTATTTTAATACTGACTGCAATAGTATTCCATCCTGTCTTGACAATCTAGCTAGTGTGGCCTCTTTTGCTAAACTCTATTATCTACCTGAATAGGTAGTGTGTTTTTCCTCTCCAGTTTCCTAGTCAATATCCGTTGGGGGCTTGCTATTCTTTTGGGGTTCTGCACTGAGGCAAGATAGACTTTTCTGTTTCCAGCAATAGGGGTAGCTAGTTCTCCGGCCGTGTCGAGGTGTGTAGGGTATGGTTAGTTACATCCCACGGCTACTTCTAGTTGCGGTATTTAGTCAGGGACTGTTGTCAGTACAGTTGCCAACTACTTCTGTGAAGTATTTTTATGTTACTCCAAGGTCATCGGATCATAACAGTACAACTGGCCAAAATGAGTTATGTGCATCTCAGAAGAAGGAAAGAGAGGTATTGAGGCTTTTTTTTTCTGTAGTTTGTTCTTTTTCTTCCCTCATTTTCTTTGGGTGACTGTGGAATCTTGTGCCAGTATAAATGTTCCAGAACTAGCTTCTCATTTAGACCAGCTTGCTGCTAGGGTACAGGGAATTTCTGATTATATTGTTCAGACTCCAGTTTTGGAACCGAAAAATTCCTACTCCGGATTTGTTTTTTGGTGACAGGTCCAAATTTTTGAGTTTCAAAAACAGTTGTAATTTTTTTTTTTGCTCTGAGACCTCGATCCTCTGGTGATTCCGTTCAGCAGGTTAAAATTGTTATCTCCCTACTGCGTGGTGATCTGCAGGATTGGGCATTTTCTCTCGACTCTGGGGATCCGGTTTTACTTAATGTGGACTCCTTTTTTCAGGCTTTGGGTTTACTTTTTTGATGAACCCAACTCTGTGGATCAAGCTGAAAAAACCTTGTTGGCCCTGTCTCAGGGTCAATAGGCGGCGGAATTATATTGTCAAAAATTCAGAAAATGTTCTGTGTTAACTAAATGGAATGATGATACTTTGGCGGTGCTTTTCAGAAAGGGTCGTTCTGACTCCGTTAAGGATGTTATGGTGGGGTATCCCACGCCTTCGGGTCTGAATGATTCTATGTCTCTGGCCATTCAGATGCATCGGCGTCTGTGGGAGCGCAGAACTGTCCGCTCTGTGATGTTGTCCTCAGAGCAGATTACTGAGCCGACGCAGGTGTGATAGGATTCTATCTCGAACTGAAAGACAAGGATTTAGACGGCAGAATAGGTTGTGTTTTTACTGTGGTGACGCTTCTCATGTCATTTCTGTCTGCCTCGAGCGGGCAAAGAGGATTGCTAGTTCATTTACCAACAGTACTATACAACCTAAGTTTTTATTATCTGTGTCTTTGATTTGTTCCTTTTCGTCATTTTCTGTGTTGGCATTTGTGGATTCATGTGTAGAGTTGAGCCACCACCCTAGTGTTCTACTTCGATTCGATTCGTCGAATGGACGGTGTGTTCGTCGAATGTTCGTCGAATGTTCGTCAAACACCCTCGAAAACACTAAAACACTATGGTGGTGGTCAATTTCAGTTCCGCAATGTATATACATACATTGCGGAACTGAAATGAAGTAAAATCAAGGGTTAAAAATAATAAAAATCGATACTCACCTCTCTAATCCATCCAGCGACGCTTCCAGCACTGCCTACCT
>JARQOC010000002.1:160360270-160384062 GCA_033576535.1 Allobates femoralis | reverse complement strand
CGGATGGGGGAAATGTATACTAGAATAGGTGACATAAATACCAGGAAGAGCCCAGGATGGGGAGACATATAGTATATACCAGGAAGAGGTTTAAGATTAAAGTATATATCAAAAGAGGACCAAGGCTGGAGGACATATATACCTGTAAGCATGGTGGAAACAACTGGGTGCTTCACGAGCACGCATCAACGGTTACAAACGGTACCCGCACCACCTTTACACACCGCTACAAGGTGCTCTACAGAAGGTTGAATCTATCTCTGGATGCACCGCCGGGTGCCTAAAGTTACCTTCTGCAGAGCACCTTACCTCATTTACACGCCACTACAACAAGGTAATATGGGCGGACCTGGTGCAGCAGAGATAACACATAGGCGTGCCAGAATTGTGGATTACGAGACGCTTGTACGATGATTGGACAATGCAATAGCATCATGATTGGCCAGGCAGCGCAGGAGGCTGACGAATACATGACGCTCGAGCAGTTGTGTAGTGTGACTGGTCAGCTCCTTAAATATGCCACGTTATGCAGCGACTACCTATCGTAACGCAGGAGCTTCCTCCAATGATCGCTGAAGGGGGGTGGTTTCCCGGAGGCTGTGTCACACCCCAGGGAGTTAACTAGGTGACGAATAAACCTTACCCTACCGTATTTACACGCCGTTACCATCGGGTTGAAATCAACCTGTTTTAGAGCACGGCTCTGAAACTGGTGCCGCAAGTGACGGGTGGAAACAACCGCCTTTACACGCCGCTACCTCGGGTTGATTTGGGGGTGCAAGATACATTTGTCTCATCAACCCAGTTGTTTCCACCCTGTTGTAGCGGCGTGTAAAGGTACCCTAAGGGGTCAAGGATGGGGAACATTAATACCTGGTCTGACTGACCATCTGACTCTGGTTACACTACTGGCAATATAAATGTGAAAATAAATCACAGATTCAAGTCATGTAGAAGGACCAGTAAAAAAAACCTGAAAAATAAAAGGAAAAAATATTTCATAGTTAATGTAAATGCATATATACATATAATTAAAATTTAGAAAAATTTGAAACAACACCTTTATGCAAAAAGATTTACCAATGGGTATAAAGCCTCCAAAAACAACAAATTCATTGGTACAGTGGGTACAGGAAGTATTCAAACCCCTTTAAATTTTTCACTCTTTGTGTCATTGCAGCCATTTGGTAAATTCAAAAAAGTTCATTTTTTTCTTATTAATTACTCTGTGGTATGCATTGAATGTACAAAAGTGTTGCTGGCCTCTGACTGTCTCTTTGCTGTGCATATAATATCTCTGTGGTGCGCATTGAATCTACACAAGTGTTGCTGGCCTCTGACTGTCTCTTTGCTGTGCATATAATATCTATATATGTTTATATTTTCTTACCTATCATGTCTTTGCTTTTTCTCATTCCTCATGATCTCTCTTCCATGACCTGGAGTGGTTATTCCAACCCCTTCCTACTTTTTATAACCTTTGTTTAATGGTTGGTTTACACGCTCCAACGTCGGTCTGATATTGGATCCGACGGCGCGGAAGGGCCCTTTTTCTGGCCAGATTTCAAAGAATCGCATCGGAGGTTTACACAGCGTGATATCGGGATACAACGTCTCTACGATGTGTACGCCCCCCTTGTACGGCCGACCCAGGAACAACCATTTAACATGGGAGTGAATGGGGGATGTTGTACTGCACATCGTAGTTGGCCGTTCACACAGCACGATCCTGCTCCAACCTCTATCCAATATCGGCCCGTTGAATAGCACGATCATTCGATCCCCGATATCGGTTTGACATCGTTCGTGCATCATATTGGTCATTTGCACTATACGACGCACGAACGATATCGGGTCCAACGCACGAACCACGTGACTTTTGGTCGGAGTTGGACGCCGATATCGGGACATGTAAACCCACTATAACTCTGAGTATCTGGTCAGTTCATACCCACCCACCCCCTCATCCACACCTGATTCATCTTAGCTGCAGATATATTCAGAACCACAAGTCTGATCCAGACTTGTCTGATCCATGTATCTTTCAAACTAAATCTTTCAAAGTACATTTTCTAAGTACAATACTTAGAAATAGATTAGAAATCTACTGGAAATAACTGAAAGGTAAAGGAATAGAAAGCCACCACAATGTTTCTTATCTATTCACTACCACCCCTTACTACTACATTTCTTATTAACTCCTTAAATCCCTCCAACAAGTAAGGAACTAGTCATCTCTCCACCCATCCTCCCCAACCATCTTACCTCATCCTGACTACTATTTCTCCACATACTGGCTGCATCACCACGTCCTCCAGTCGCATCATTTCATTCCCTGGCTACAGCATCCCATCATCTCGTCCCCGGCCAATCTACCCCGCCCCGGGTGCATCATCTACTTCCTGAATGCCCCATCTGATCCCCAGCTACATCTACCCTCATCTGCATCTCAACCCTGGATCACCGCTGCACCTTCACCTCGTGCTCTGCTCCACCATCTTGAACCGGACTGCTCGATCTCGTCCCCAGTCACATCTCCCCTGGACTGTAGCTCATCCCTTGGTGGCATCCCACCCCGGACTGCTCTTCACCACTGACCACTTGTCCACCACTACAGCTATCTTTCCCACTGCACCTAACCCCTGCTGCGTCCAACCCCTGTAACCCCTGCCCCCACCCACCATCCACGATGTTTCCGCTCCTTTGCACTCTCACTTCCATCCGTCTCAACTTCCTGCTACCCCCGCTCATCCCACCACCCAGCAACAAAATACTTCTCTCACCCCCCCCTCTACCTAACCACCTCACCCATTTCTCTGAACTATTCCTTCACTTTCAATCCTCCATCTCCAAACAGGCACGCCCACCACGTAAACTCTCCTGCTCTCACCTGCTAACCCTCTCACTGCTCCTCCTACTCGCTGGTGACATTTCCCCTAATCATGGCCCCCCCTGCCACATTCCATCACCCTCCCTCGCAACCTCACCAACCTTAGACCCAGCCCCTGCTCACGCAATCTCCGTGCGAGGCACACTTTTCAATGCTCGCTCAGTCTGTAATAAACTCATACACATCCACAAACTCTTTATTTCTAATAAACTCTCATTCCTTGGCATCACTGAGGCCTGGCTCACCCCCTCCGACACGGCCTCTCCTGCTGCCCTATCCTACGGCGGTTTCAGTCTTTCCCACACCCCCCACCCCTCTAACAAACATGGAGTCAGCATACTCCTGTCCGACACCTGCTCTTTTGCCCCTATTCCACTACTCCACTCTGCTACTCTTCCCTCTTTCAAAGCCAACTCTGTCCGCATCTTCTCCTCCTGTAACCTCCAGCTGGCTGTCATCTACCGCCCCCCTGGATCCATCCCCACCTTCCTCGACCACTTCACCACCTGGCTACTTTACTTCCTCTCTGCTGATATCCCCATCATCATTATGGGTGACTTCAATATCCCCATCGACCCCGCCCACCCAACTGCCTCTCAACTTCTTTCCCTGACCTCCTCCTTCGGGCTCTCCCAATGGTCCTCCTCCACCACCCACCAAGGTGGCCACACGCTGGACCTCATCTTTACCCGTCTTTGCTTCCTTACTAACCTAACAAACTCATCCCTCTCCATCAATCTACTGACCACAATCTACTGACCCTCTCCTCCCCTTCTATGCCACCTCCTCTCTGCAAACTCGATTACCCCCGCAGAAACCTAAAACACATTGATCTACACTCACTCTCTGAATCCCCCCTCCCTCTCACCGACATAACATCTATATGTGACACAGATACTGCCACCACCCTCTACACTACCACACTAACCAAGGCCCTCAACCTAGCTGCACCCCCCACACACCACGCTCCACGCACTAACAGGCAACCCTGGCACACCGCCCTCACTAAAGACCTGAGATGAGCATCCAGGGTAGCCGAGAGGTGATGGAAAAAATCATATTCTGCTGAGCACTTTGCACTGTTCAAACAGTCCCTCATCACCTTCAAGAATGCTCTTGCTATGGCCAAACAAACCTTCTTCTCATCCCTAATAACCTCCCTGGTCCACAATCTCAAACAACTTTTCAAAACCTTCAATTCCCTATTCCGTCCGTCTGCTCCTCCTGCATCTCCCCTTATCTCTGCTGAAGATTTTGCCTCCTTCTTCAAGGAAAACATTGACAGAATCAGAGTCAGCTTTGATCCACTGTCCCCACAGCCTCCGCTCTCGCCTATACTGCCCTCTCCTTCCATCAACTTCTTTCCCCCCATAACTGAAGACCAGCTCTCCTCCCTTCTGTCAAAATCACACCTCACCACCAGCGCCCACGACACACTCCAATCCCACCTCATTCCCAACCTCTCCTCCGTTATCATCCCAGCCCTGACTCATCTTTTCAACCTATCACTCACCACCGGCACTTTCCCCTCAGCCTTCAAAAATACCTTAATCACACCCATCCTCAAAAAACCCTCCCTTGACCCCACGGCTGTCTCCAACAACTGCCCTATATCTCTCTTCCCCTTCGCCTCTAAACTACTTGAACAGCACGTCCACTCTGAGCTGTACTCTCACCCCTCCTGCTCCCTCTTTGACCGCCTGAAATCCGGCTTTCGACCCTTCCACTCCACTGAAACAGCACTGACCAAAGTCACCAATGACCTACTGACTGCAAAAAGCAAGCGCCACTACTCTGTCCTCCTCCTCCTCCACCTGTCCGCCGCCTTCGACACTGTTGACCACTCCCTTCTACTTCAGATCCTGGAATCTCTTGGAATCATGGACCTTGTCCTCTCCTGGATCTCCTCATACTTAACGGACTGGACCTTCAGCGTCACCCACTCCCACACATCCTCCTCGGCCTACCCCCTATCTGTCGGGGTCCCCCAGGGCTCGGTCCTAGGACTGTTAATTTTCTCAATCTACACTCTAGGCCTAGGGCAACTCATTGAGTCCCATGGCCTCCAGTACCACCTCTACGCCGACGACACCCAAATCTACCTGTCTGAACCTGACAGCGCCTCCGTACTATCCAAAATTCCACAATGCCTGTCCACCACCTTTTCCTTCTTCTCTGCTTGCTTCCTTAAGCTGAACATGGACAAAACAGAATTCATCGTCTTCCCCCTCAAGCCGCTCCCCCTCACTACCTGGCCTAGCCATCGTCATCAATGTCTGCTCTCTATCCCCAGTCCCCCACATCAAGTGCCTCAGGGTTATCCTTGATTCTTCCCTCTCCTTCAAGCCCCACATCCAAGCCCTCGCCACCTCCTGCCGACTCCAGCTCAAAAACATCTCTCGAATCAGCACTTTTCTTGACCACGACACCGCAAAAATCCTTATTCACGATCAAATCATCTCAGACTTCACCGGCAGCTTTCTCCTCCTGTTCTGCGCTCCCTGCTCCCTCCTGCCCTTCCGTGCCCGCTCCTAACTCAGGATCGGGTGGGAGGCGGCAGGGGGAGCGGAGGATCCCGCTGTCATGAGTGAGTCACCGCTGTCAGAGTCGGCTTTCCCACTGGTATTTTCAAACGAACAGCTGACTCAGGTCAGCTGTTCCTTTTAAGTAGCGATGCTGGCAGCGTTCGTGTGAGTTCATGCTTCCCTGCATGAACTCACATGAACTTTCCCACACCTGGGTGCACAGCTGTGCTACATCTGTGGTAGACATCGCAAAGCATTCACTGATCTCAGGGAGACCAGTCCAAGAAAACACTGTGGGCAGCTGGCTAAAACGCTCAAACACAGTGAATTCCTAGGCGCATTGCCCCCTGGGAAATATGAATATGCAAATAGAGTCTGTGGAGCCTCGGTTTGGAGTCTCAAACACAGAACTAGCCATATATCCCTCTAAGGAAGGACCCAGCCAAGGGTTGGCTCCTTGCGGAGAACACCATATCATCATATTAAGTAGCTCTTTTAGTCAATTTCCAACTCTTTTACAAGTTTAGAGATATGACCTTGAGAGGATCTCTGGCAATAAGCGTCCTATTCATGTTGTTACTCTGGTTACATTACAAACGTTTCTACACGGAATACTATTATCAAATATAAGAAATTCATCCATAAATTATATCCATCTAACCTCCCTTATATAATTATTTTAATGTTGTACTTATTTATATGGTTATTAACAGTTGGGCATTCATGTAATACATAATGACACCAAAATGTATATATATATATATATATATATATATATATATATACTATAATCATATCTCTAAACTATAACTAAAAATAGATATAATTATAATTAATAAACTAATTACTTACTACCTTTTACCGCTGGATTTTAAACAATCATGTAGGGAATGCTGCCTTTTCCTCTGCCGCCAGACCTCTGTATAGGGTCTGGCAGCTGAGGAATTACTCCCATTACTCGCTTGCCCATTGACTTACATTGGATTCGCTATACTCGTAATAAGTACTGAGTATCGGGACCTACTCGTTACGAGTATAGCGAGTACGAATATTTCAGTACTCGCTCATCCCTAGTCATAAGTATTCAAACCCTTTGCTCAGACATTTATATTCAAGTCACATGCTGTACATTCCCTTGTGATCTTTCTTCAGATGCTTCTACTCCTTCACTGGAGTCTAACTGCGTTTAATTAAACTGATAGGATTTGTTTGGAAAACCACGCACCTGTTTATATACAACCTCACAGTTCACAGTGCATGTAAGATCAAAGGGATTCATGAGGTCAAAGGAACTTCCCAAGGAGCACAGAGACACAATTGTGGCAAGGCACAGATCTGGCCAAGGTTAAAAAGAATTTCTGCAGTACTCAAAGTTCCTAAGAGCACAGTGGCTTCCATAATCCTTAAATGTAAGAAATGTAGGACCACCAGAAGTCTTCCTAGACCTGGCCATCCAGCCAAACTGAGCAATCATGCCAGAAAAGCCTTGGTGGGAGAGGTAAAGAAGAGCCTTTTAGCTCCAGAGATGCAGTTGGGAGATGGGAGAAAGTTCAACAAAGTCAACTACTGCAGCCCTCCACCAGTCAGGCCTTTATGGCAGTGGCCCAATGGAAGTCTCTCCTCAGTGCAAGACCTATGAAAATCTGCATAGAGTTTGCAAAAAAACACATTAAGAACTCCCAGACTATGAGAAATAAGATTTTATTGTCTTTTTGGTGATAATTCTAAATGGTATTTGTGGGGAAAACCAGCCACTGCTCATCACCTGCACAATACAATCCTAACAGTAAAACATAGTAATGGCAGCATCATGCTAAGCGTGGTGTTTTTCAGCAGCAGGGACAGGATGACTGGTTGCAATTGAAGGAAACACGAATGCGGCAAAGTACAGAGATATCCTGAATGAAAACCATTTCCAGAGTACTCTAGATCTAAGACTTGGCTGAAGGTTCACTTTCCAACTAGACAATGACCCTAAGCACAAAGCTAAAATAACAAAGGAGTAGCTTCAGATAAATCATGTGACCATTCTTCATTGGCCCAGCCAGACCCCTGACCTACACCCAATTGAGCATTTCTAGAGAGACCTGAAAATGTCTGTCCACCAATGTTCACCATCCAACCTGATGGAACTGGAGAGGATCTTCAAGGAAGAATAGCAGAGGATCTCCAAATCCAGGTGTGAAAAACTTGTTCGATCATTCCCAAGAAGACTCATGGCTGTACTACCTCAAAAGGATGCTTTTACTCAATACTGAGCAAAGGGTCTGAATACTTATGCCCATGTGATATTTCAGTTTTTCTTTTTTAATACATTTGCATTTGTACATTAATGAGAAAAAGATACATTTTTTAATTTACCAATTGACTACAATGAAAAAAAGAGTGAAAAATTTAAAGGGGTCTGAATACTTTCTGTACCCATTTTATGTACAGTACATAAAAAGGTCTACATACCTCTTAACATCAGATTTTGTCATGTGAAAAAATCAAACTAAGAACAATAATTTCAAAACTTGTTCCACGTTTAATGTCACACATAATCTGTAATACATTTGTTTGAAAAATAAACCGAGTTCATTTAGTGTGGAAAAAGAAAAATAACAAAAACAATGTGGTTGCGTGAGTATTAACACTCTTAAACTAACGCTTTCTTCTGAACCTTCTTAAAATTATTTTTTTACAAAAATCTGGAGTTGTATCAAGTGTGTAAACTTTCTCTACCCACTTCTATACACCCTGCTTTCATCAAAAAGTTTGGTGTCAAAATTGAAGAAAAGAAAATGATTGGGATAGCAGTGAGTATAACTGATCAAACTAATAAAATTTCATTAAATGCATCCCATAAGGAGAATGCGAAAAAAAGAAATAAATCAAAATGGCAGAAACACTAATGAAGCCTTATGGACCAAAATGATACCAATAAAAATACATATTTTTCTGCAAGAAAAGACTTCAAACAAGCTCCTATTGACTGAAACATTAAAAATATAGTAATTTATAGCTATTGAAAGGTGAGGAGTAAAAATTGAAAGCAAAGAATGGACCAATGGAATTCTGACTCCCAAAGGCCATCGAAATCTTGGAGCCAGCCTGTAATACTATTACGGTATCACACTCTAATTTAGTGAGCTCTTCAAACAAGCCAATAATTTACAAATGTTGTAAAGCAGGGGTGGGGAACTCCAGTCCTCGAGGGCCGCAAACAGTTCAGGTTTTCAAGATTTCCTTAGTATTGCACAGGGATTGGAATCATCACCAGTGCAAGTGATTATGTTATCACCTGTGCAAAACTAAGGAAATCCTGAAAACCTGCACTGATTGCGGCCCTCGAGGACTGGTGTTCCCCACCCCTGTTGTAAAGGCAAACTGCATGCCTAGGAACTGGATTCTATACACTTGTGGCTATGAGCCTGAAGAGAAAACCTGAATTTACCAATAAAGACACATGTCCCAATACTTCTGTTCATACAGTATATACCTAGTGTGAGACATGCCAGCGCTATAGCACGTGGCTGGCATGACTCACGTGACCGGCTGTAATGTGGGATTGCTAAACCCTGCAGCATGCACAGGGTAAGTGCAGGTTAGCTTGGTAGCAGCACACACGGGGTTAACTGCTGCTGCTGAAAGCTGAGGTTTGTGTGAAGGAGTAATTACAAAACTCACTGGATTGCACCTGTGAGGAGAGCCAGTTTTACACAAGCCTGCAAAGGTGCAGGACCATGAGATGGGTCTGAGAGCCTGGATGAGACACTGCAGAGCCGCAGTGTGAGAGGTACTGTTTGAACCTCTCTGTGTGAGGTTGCGGGGAGCAGCAGAGGAGTTCTATGTGAACACAGCTCACATCACAGTGAGTAATGAGACATGTGTGAATACTGCCCTGGGAAACTTTAGGGAGAAGTGTACCTCAACCTGTACAGGAATCTATTCATTGTTATATACGGTCTATGGAAGATATATGGACATTTATGTTGAAGCTGAAGGAAAGCCTCATGTTTGTGTTATGGAGCACGGTTTAAGAAGTTTAGAATAAACCGGATACACTTTTGTAAAGAAACCATTGCCGTGTGCGTCAATTCTGCTGCCAAGCGTGTCCCCCAGGGTGCGCTACCTCACATATGGTGGAGAATGCGGGCAAACCCCGTGTTGCTCGTGGGGCCCCAGGCCTCTGTTGTTGGTACCGGTCCGGGGTTTGTGGGTGCCGGGGGTCCGAACGGGTTGGTTGCTCGTGGGGTCTGGCACCGCTGGTACCCCTGGGTGCCCCTGCTTGGCTCCGCCGGTTCTCCACACCGTGACGCGGTCTGCACGCAGGGCCCGGGGTTATGGCCTTGTGTTCACCCCCTACAGGATTGAACAAGGAGGGGGGTATGTGAGACATGCCAGCGCTATAGCACGTGGCTGGCATGACTCACGTGACCGGCGGTAATGTGGGATTGCTAAACCCTGCAGCATGCACAGGGTAAGTGCAGGTTAGCTCGGTAGCAGCACACACGGGGTTAACTGCTGCTGCTGAAAGCTGAGGTTTGTGTGAAGGAGTAATTACAAAACTCACTGGATTGCACCTGTGAGGAGAGCCAGTTTTACACAAGCCTGCAAAGGTGCAGGACCATGAGATGGGTCTGAGAGCCTGGATGAGACACTGCAGAGCCGCAGTGTTACCCCTCGGGGGTCTGCTGCCCGTGCCCGTGGCCTGCTGCCCTTATACCCTCTGCTTGAGCAACATTGCTCCTCTCACTTCTGGTACCACTGCTTATACACATGAAACTGTCTCCTACTCAGTTTCTGCTGGAGAGACTGCAGGGATCTGGCTCCTCCCTCCAGCCAATCACCAAGTCTCTGTGTCCTGCCAATCAGGACTGCCCTGTTCTGATTTAAACCTCCTGTTTTCAATCAGTCGGGGCCAGGGCAATCTTCTCCTTAGTGAAGCTGCCACTACTGGTCTGTCAGGTCGCTCCTTGTTTGGTCTGTTACCTGATCTTTCTGTGTTACCTCCTCCAGATCTCGTTCCTGCCGGTTCCTGGCTGATCACCGTGTTCCTGGATGGTCTCCTGATTCCCTCCAAGCTGATCGCTGGTTCTCGCCCGGCTCCGGATCCCCCGTGGTCCTGGATTCTCCGTGTTCCTGGATCTCCCTGTGTTCCTGGATCTCTCCGTGTTCCTGGATCTCCCTGTGTTCCTGGATCTCTCCGTGTTCCTGGATCTCTCCTGTGTTCCTGGTTCCCCGTGTTCCTGGTGCTCTGTATTCACGGTTCTCGTTTCGTATTGTATTCCCGGGTAGTGTTTCATTACCACGTCGCCTGGGGTCGGTTGAACACTTGTGTCCGTAGCATTGGCCCCTTCGAGGCTGATCCCGGCGGTATCCCTGTATAGGGGTCAAGCGCTCCGGGGTCTCCCTCGCTGGGCTCCCGGTGTTGCGACCTTGTGGCCCTCTCCAGGGGCGTGTGGTTCTGTGTTATAGTTCTGTTTAATAAACCCGTTGACTCTACGGTACGTGTCTGTCTCTCTATCACCCGGTATCAGCATCCGCTTTACGCGGTCCAGTGGGTCCACGTGTGTAGTCCGTCAGTAGGACGTGACAGATTTTGCCCTGGCCATGGACCCCGCTGATACCAGGTTCGATGCCCAAAGAGAGCTGGTCGCACTCCGCCAGAGTTACGACCGGGTTGTGGCGATTATCCAGTCGTTAGAGGCCCGAGCGTCCTCTTCTTCCTGCACCCCCAGCAGCCGGAGAAGGACTCCCCGCCTGGCACCCACATTCTTGGGGGTGCCCTCTACTGTTGATTCTGCTCTCTCCTTCCAGGTGCTGGGTCTCCGCCAGGAGAGGGACCGGAAGCGTGGGGTACAGACTCGGATGGTTTCCCCTATGGCCTCTCTGGATGATCGGTTTGCCAGCCTTGAGCCGGTCGGTGCCCCTGATGACGTCCTGCCGGTCGGTGCCCCTGATGACGTCCTGCCGGTCGGTGCCCCTGATGACATCCTGCCGGTCGGTGTCCCTGATGACGTCCAGCCTGTCGATGTCCCATCGTGCCTTGTTCCTGGACGGGCTCCTCCTCCGTGTTCCTGGGGAGTCTCCAGCCTTGATCCGGTGGGTGTCCCTGATGACGTCCTGCCGCTCGGTGCCCCTGATGACGTCTGGCCGATCGGTGCCCCTGATGGCGTCCTGCCGCCTGCCGGTGTCGCTGATGGCGTCCTGCCGCCTGCCGGTGTCGCTGATGGCGTCCTGCCGCCTGCCGGTGTCGCTGATGGCGTCCTGCCGCCTGCCGGTGTCGCTGATGGTGTCCTGCCGCCTGCCGGTGTCGCTGATGGCGTCCTGCCGCCTGCCGCTGTCGCTGATGGCGTCCTGCCGCCTGCCGGTGTCGCTGATGGCGTCCTGCCGCCTGCCGGTGTCGCTGATGGCGTCCTGCCGCCTGCCGGTGTCGCTGATGGCGTCCTGCCGCCTGCCGGTGTCGCTGATGGCGTCCTGCCGCCTGCCGGTGTCGCTGATGGCGTCCTGCCGCCTGCCGGTGTCGCTGATGGCGTCCTGCCGCCTGCCGGTGTCGCTGATGGCGTCCTGCCGCCTGCCGGTGTCGCTGATGGCGTCCTGCCGCCTGCCGGTGTCGCTGATGGCGTCCTGCCGCCTGCCGGTGTCGCTGATGGCGTCCTGCCGCCTGCCGGTGTCGCTGATGGCGTCCTGCCGCCTGCCGGTGTCGCTGATGGCGTCCTGCCGCCTGCCGGTGTCGCTGATGGCGTCCTGCCGCCTGCCGGTGTCCCCGATGGCGTCCTGCCGCCTGCCGGTGTCCCCGATGACGTCCTGCCGCCTGCCGGTGCCCCCGATGACGTCCTGCCTGTCGGTGCCCCCGATGACGTCCTGCCTGTCGGTGCCCCCGATGACGTCCTGCCTGTCGGTGCCCCCGATGACGTCCTGCCTGTCGGTGCCCCCGATGACGTCCTGCCTGTCGGTGCCCCCGATGACGTCCTGCCTGTCGGTGCCCCTGATGGCGTCCCGCCGCCTGCCGGTGTCCCTGATGGCGTCCTGCCGCCTGTCGGTGTCCCTACCGACGTCCTGTTCCTCCTGTGCTCGTCACATGACGCCCATGCCACTGCCCTCGGGCCCCCTCTGCCCTGGCCGGTGCCCCAGGACCGAGGAGGCGGAGGTCCATGCCCCGCGCCTTCTGCGCAGGTTCCTGGCCGGTTTCCGTCTGGGAAGGGGGGCGTAGAGGGGGGGGTACTGTTACCCCTCGGGGTCTGCTACCCGTGCCCGCGGCCTGCTGCCCTTATACCCTCTGCTTGAGCAACATTGCTCCTCTCACTTCTGGTACCACTGCTTATACACATGAAACTGTCTCCTACTCAGTTTCTGCTGGAGAGACTGCACGGATCTGGCTCCTCCCTCCAGCCAATCACCAAGTCTCTGTGTCCTGCCAATCAGGACTGCCCTGTTCTGATTTAAACCTCCTGTTTTCAATCAGTCGGGGCCAGGGCAATCTTCTCCTTAGTGAAGCTGCCACTACTGGTCTGTCAGGTCGCTCCTTGTTTGGTCTGTTACCTGATCTTTCTGTGTTACCTCCTCCAGATCTCGTTCCTGCCGGTTCCTGGCTGATCACCGTGTTCCTGGATGGTCTCCTGATTCCCTCCAAGCTGATCGCTGGTTCTCGCCCGGCTCCGGATCCCCCGTGGTCCTGGATTCTCCGTGTTCCTGGATCTCCCTGTGTTCCTGGATCTCCCTGTGTTCCTGGATCTGTCCGTGTTCCTGGATCTCTCCTGTGTTCCTGGTTCCCCGTGTTCCTGGTGCTCTGTATTCACGGTTCTCGTTTCGTATTGTATTCCCGGGTGCTGTTTCATTACCACGTCGCCTGGGGTCGGTTGAACACTTGTGTCCGTAGCATTGGCCCCTTCGAGGCTGATCCCGGTGGTATCCCTGTATAGGGGTCAAGCGCTCCGGGGTCTCCCTCGCTGGGCTCCCGGTGTTGCGACCTTGTGGCCCTCTCCAGGGGCGTGTGGTTCTGTGTTATAGTTCTGTTTAATAAACCCGTTGACTCTACGGTACGTGTCTGTCTCTCTATCACCCGGTATCAGCATCCGCTTTACGCGGTCCAGTGGGTCCACGTGTGTAGTCCGTCAGTAGGACGTGACACGCAGTGTGAGAGGTACTGTTTGAACCTCTCTGTGTGAGGTTGCTGGGAGCAGCAGAGGAATTCTATGTGAACACAGCTCACATCACAGTGAGTAATGAGACGTGTGAATACTGCCCTGGGACACTTTAGGGAGAAGTGTACCTCAACCTATACAGGAATCTATTCATTGTTATATACGGTCTATGGAAGATATATGGACATTTATGTTGAAGCTGAAGGAAAGCCTCATGTTTGTGTTATGGAGCACGGTTTAAGAAGTTTAGAATAAACCGGATACACTTTTGTAAAGAATCCATTGCCGTGTGCGTCAATTCTGCTGCCAAGCGTGTCCCCCAGGGTGCGCTACCTCACACTAGCTAAGTAGTGATACAACCATAGGAATCAGACAGGATACACTACTTATAGTTTGGGTATCCATACTTTCAAATAATTTTTCAGAATAAGCTACCTTGTGTTTGTGCATGAAGATTATTTCTATATTTAACATTAACGTTACTTGTGTCCTGTATTTTCACCCGTTTCACCCATTATAGGCTCTGTTTTTTAGGTTGCCATTCTCATCTGATGTGAGGAGATTTGCTGTTATGATCTCTCCCATACAGAGCCTGCAGGGATGGATTCTGGATCTTTCCTTTTTAGCACACAACAGCAGAGCACATAGCATATTATACAGTAGTGATGAGTGGTTGGATCTTAATTAAGCTTTGTTGCGAGGTAAGAGACTTGTTAGAAGGCTCAACACAATCTAATTTTCTACTTTTGCATTGTTTTTCACTATGCAAATCTCTACTCCTCTCACTTTTCTTTCCCTTGAGTATAATGAGCTGTGTCACCTGTAGTATTAGTTCTGTAGTAAGAACGACACATGCAGGAGATGGGAGAGAGAGAGAGAGAGAGAAAAATAAGTGTTCGATAAGTTGGGAAACAAGAAGATTTATCTACTAAGATATAATATTACAAGATTTATCTTCACATGTACTGATTAATTATTACAAAATTTGTTCCTTAACTTTATATATTTACAGAATTCATAAATCATTAATAATGCCCCCAATAAAGTCTTATTTCCCGTATAACAAATAAAACTGATTAGCTGGCCACATAAATGTACTTCCATCACTTTTAATACTAAGAGTTACCCTTTTATTAAAGTACAAAAAAATTCATATTCCTCTGCTGACCAGCTGCAAGCGGTCTCTCTCTGCTTCAGTGCATAAAAGGTTGCCAAAATAAGAGAAGATTGTATCTCCAGACAATCCAACATGAGGTAGTAAATGTCCAAACATCTGAAGAATCCCTTTACTGAATTTACATTACTTGAAAAAAGCTTACATGGGTTAAACAGATTTCATTGCACATTCTTTGGCTTGGAACAAGATATTATCACAGAATGTCATACAGTATCACATCCAAATCTACACCCTTTATTGAATAATAAAATGCTAGAGATACAATACTTTTAACTGATTACTTATATTTCCTATGTAACTAGCATACGTCAAAATAGGCTGTTAAACACTCACTCCTACTAAAGTGGATATAACGTTTACCGTATATACTCGTGTATAAGCCGACCCGTGTATAAGCCGACCCCCCTACTTTTGCCCCCAAAACCTGGGAAAACCTATTGACTCTTGTATAAGCCGAGGGTGGACCCCAGCACAGGTATACAGGCCCCCCCAGTGGTATACAGGCCTCCCCATTGGTAGTTTACAGCAGCCTCCGCAGTGGTAGTATACAGCAGTCTCCCCAGTGGTAGTATACAGCAGTCTCCCCATTGGTAGTATACAGCAGCCTCCGCAGTGGTAGTATACAGCAGTCTCCCCAGTGGTAGTATACAGCAGTCTCCCCCTGTGGTAGTATACAACAGTCCCACCCCTGTAGTATATACAGGCCCCCCTGTGGTAGTATACAGCAGTCCCCCCCCTGTGGTATATACAGGCCACCCTGTGGTAGTATACAGCAGCCCTCCCCCTGTGGTAGTATACAGCAGCCCTCCCCCTGTGGTATATACAGGCCCCCTGTGGTAGTATACAGCAGCCCATCCCCTGTGGTATATACAGGCCCCCTGTGGTGGTATACAGCAGCCCTCCCCCCTGTGCTATATACAGGCACCCCTGTGGTAGTATACAGCAGCCCTACCCCCTGTGGTATATACAGGCCCCCTGTGGTAGTATACAGCAGCCCTCCCCCCTGTGGTATATACAGGCCCCCTGTGGTAGTATACAGAAGCCCTCCCCCTGTGGTATATACAGGCCCCCTGTGGTAGTATACAGCAGCCCTCCCCCCTGTGGTATATACAGGCCCCCTGTGGTAGTATACAGCAGCCCGCCCCCCCTGTGCTATATACAGGGCCCCCGTTGCTGCCGCCGCACACCTGTAAAAGAGGAGCTTTCATACTTGCCCTCCTGTGACCGCGCGCGCATCCCCCGCTCTCCTTCCTGCTTCTACCCGGCGTCCATCCATATGACCGCGCACAAATAATGACGTCATTATAGGCGCGCGGTCACGTGGATGGACGCTGGGTAGAAGCAGGAAGGAGAGCGGGGCATGCGCGCACGGTCACAGGAGGGTAAGTATGAAAGCTCTTCTTTTACAGGTGTGCGGCGGTAGCAACGGGGGCCCTGTATATAGAACAGGGGGGGAGCGAACAGCTGTATACTACCACGGGGGGGGGGGGAGCCGTCACTGACTCGTGTATAAGCCGAGGGGGGCACTTTTCAGCACAATTTTTGTGCTGAAAAACTTGGCTTATACACGAGTATATACTGTATTTATTATATATGTTAATTATTTAGGTTTCTGGCTTGGCTTGTATAGCCCCATCATGTTTTTCAGCACTTTACCGGCGTCAACCTTGCTGAGTCCATTGGGGCTCACAATCTATTTTTACTATCAGTATGTATTTGTAGCGTGGGAGGATCCAATGCCAACACAAATGATCACTAATTAAGGGCTTGCTCACGCTAGCGTATAACTCAGACAAGTGCAATTTGATCTTTTATTGGATAACACTCTCTCAAGTGTCTCAGTGCCAACCAGCGCTGCATGCTGCGATTAGCAGTGTATATTTGATGGTGCATTCACATCTATAGATGCATGCAAAATATCTGACTACACTGAGATATCATTTAAGTACAGTGTGATTTATGACAAAACAGATAGGGCAGAAGATTGAGAAATTTATCTCTCTGTCTCCTCCTCACTTGTGCTGCGATTCTCACATGCAAGACGATCGGATCACGATAAATTACACTTGGCTCAAACATGAAGCAGAGTTTGAGCTGAGAGTCATTTGCATAATCCATTCTCTAGCATGAGAGAACCTATACTAGTGTGAGTATTCCCTCAGACAGATTTTGCTAGTAGTAAACAATCATACAATCATAGAATGGAACAGTAGAAGGGACCTCCTGGGTCATCTGATCCAATACCACTCAAAGCAAAATTCACTAAATCATCCCAGACAGATGTGAGTCTAGCCTCTGTTTGAAGACTTCCATTGAAGGAGAACTCACCACCTCTCGTGGCAGCCTGTTCCACTAGTTGATCACCCTCACTATCAAAAAGTATTTTCTAATATCTAATCTTTGTCTCCTCCCATTCAGTTTCATCCTATTGCTTCTTGTTTTAGCTTGTGCAAATAAGAATATATTAATGTTGCTTACACATCCAATTCCCCATGACACAAGGTAACAACTTGATTGAGCAAGTAATACTTGCAGTGGTTGTTGAAGACTGACATATTTGTAGAATGTGGTAACCGGCTTTATTGTGAATTACAGGTATGTATCGCACAGACAGAGGTCTATTGCGATCTAAATCATGGATATTTGCTAGGACTTATTGTTCCACAAATCTTTGTAGTTTGTTAAGGGCTGGATTAATGGGTTAGCCAGAATGTGATGAGCAGATCGGCTAACCATATACCTCCCATGGGTGGGTCTCATTTTAAATTATGAAATTCCTGTGCAATTACATTGCTCTGGATGTGAGACTTGCAAGGTGCTGCAAGTCTGACCTCTGTGTATGGAATTGTCAGGAGACTGGGTGTCTGTGCTTGGGAAGCAGTCATCCCTGGAAGGCATGCGGACTGGAGTCCACATCTGCAGAGCCTTAAGGCTGCAGCTCTGACAAAGAAGAGCTGATAAAAATGGTCAGACCCCGAAAAGGTGAAATGGTGGGGTTACACGTCCCGATATCGCCGCGATATCGGAGGCAACGCCGGTTTACACGCTGCGATATCGGGAAACAACGTCCCTCCGATGTGTACGCCCACCAACCCAGTAACGACCATATAACATGGGAGTTAATGGGTGAGGTGCGAGTACAGATCGGAGTTTGGCTGTCACACGCAGCGATGCTGGTACAACGGCCTTGCGATATCGGGGAGTTGAATAGCTCTGCTATTCAACTCCGATATCGTTTTGGCATCGTTCCAGCATCGCGTTGTACGCTCAAACTGTACAACGCGCTCACGATATCGGGTCCAACACGCAACCCACGTGACTTTTTGTCGGAGTTGGGTTGGAGTTGGACGCCGATATCGCGGCGTGTAAACCCACCAATAGACTATGCTTAATATGGACATGTAAGTTGTTACCAGGCTAAGGGATGTATCTGAAGCAATGGGGGCATAAATGCCATTGAAGGGTTCAGGACTGTGTGTGTATCATTTCTGCTAAAGAATTTAATTGGACTATACTATAGTCATTTTATAATGTCTCTAATAAAACAACTGGACTTGTTTAATTACTAAACAGTTTATATGTGCTTTACTTCCACTGCCAAAAGAGTGTCCCACAAAACCTTCAGCGAGCACTGCCTCACAAAACAATGATGAAAACAAATGACATCAGGTCATCAATTCATCTGGAATACTGATGAATAAAGCTAGTGAGTACTGCAGCATTTCCAGGTCAACTTCAATATAAATTATATATATAATAACACAGTTGTGCACTTGCTAAAAACTGGATTGGAAACTTATGGGATGACATGAAATAGCGACTGCACTTTTTCAAGAAGCAACATCCATATACTATGGTGTTTCTGTGCACATGAACAGATCTATAAGAACACATGTTTGAAGAATATAATTGCCATATTCTATTTTTATATGAATTCTATCACATAAGTATAGAATAAATGGCCTCACATGATGCTGACTCTCAGCAATAATAAAGGTTTGCTCTCTAATAATAATAATACCAAAAAAATTATAATACAATAAAAGTATGAATAAGTAAATATTTGAAAAAAATTACTCCAAAAATATTAAGTTTTCTTAGACTAAATTCACATCACGTTTTTGCTGCGTTTGACTGCAATGTGTTTCTTGTGCTGCATTAACGCATAGAAATGCAGTCAAATGCATGCGTTAACGCACCCATAGACTTGTATGGGTAGGCGCATTGCAAATGCAATGCAAAACGCAGTTGTGGTTGAACACATGTGTTTTTACCCAGCACACAGAAAACATTGTTGGCATGAAAAGAGGTGACGTCAACTTAAGTATGGAGAACAAAAAACAAAGAAGATCAACAATGTCAATGTTACAAGTCCATTTCCAGAGATCTTGACGTTCCTTTGTCTATGATTCTCAACATAAACAAGAGAAATTCAGAAGTAGCCAACAATGAGTGTGGAGCTAAATCCTCTTGAACCTCTGTGGAAAGATCTTAAAATGTATGTCTAGAGAATGCACCCTTTCAAGATGACAGACCTGGAGCAAGTTGCAAAAGAAGAGTGGTTGAAAACTCTAGTTGAAAGGTGCCTAGAAGCTTGCTGATGCTTAAAGGAAGCAATTGATTGCAAATATTTATACCAAAATGTGTGCAACCAAATATTAATATTTTGTATAGTATAAAAAGTGATGCAGTGGGTGGTAACAAAACCACAATTATAGAGAGGGGACACAGTATAGCAAAGGACAGTATGAAGTGACAGTCTAGGGGCAAAGGGGGTAAGATTGAGAGGGTAAACCATATAGGAAGAAACAGTGCAAGGAAACAGTACAGAGAGAGAGCACAATATAAATAAAAGCATAGTATGTAATGGTGGCAAAGTATAAACGGGCAGGGGGGGGGGAAATGTGCTGGGGACATTTAGAATAGGGATAACAGGAAGTGGCAGTGTGAGGGGAAGTGTGGAGAGGCAGTGTATAAATAGAGACAGAAGAGACTGGGGGCAGTGCAGATTTAGGAAGAGCATGAAAGAATGCAGCAGAGAAGGGTAAGCATGAAGTGGAGACAGTGTGATGTTAGTTCATAATGTGGATGAAATGGAGGTTATAGGTTAAAAGGGAGGACAGTGTGACAGTTAGAGTTTATAAGTAAGCAAATTGTGTTAGTTGTAATTTCACATCTAATGGGGGTTGCGTCTGAGTTTTTATGCGTTTTTGCACTGCAGAAAAGCATAGAAACGCCATGAAACGCATGTGTTAATGCACTCATTGATTTCAATGTAAAACGCATAGAAAACGTAAGTAAAAATGCATGTCATTTTCTGCAAATGCAAAACGCATGCGGTTTTGCAAGTGCAGCCCTAAACGTTGCAGGACACGTTTTAGGCTGTGTTTGCAAAAACGCATGCGTTTTGCGTTTTCTGAAAATGACATATTAATAATAATAATAATATATCTTTATAATAAATATTTATTTATATAGTGCCAACATGTTCTGCAGTGCTTTACAACACAGTGGTTTGTTTACAATCAGTCATAGGTAACAATAAAAAATATACAATATAGTAAGTAATAAAAGTAGAGAATCAATGTAAAAAATCCAATACACTAAGCAGAGAAACAATGTAAAAGTACAATGCTTAAAGCAGAGAAACAGTGTAAAAAATAAAGTACAGTAATTAGATACAATATATTAAGCATAGAATCAATGTAAAAAGTACAATACGATAATTAAGGCAAAAGAAAAGTGACCCTGCTCAAAAGAGCTTACAATCTGCAATGAGACATGGGTTACACAAGGTACAGGGGCTTATTACAGTGATGGTCCAGTCATCTTGAAGAAGAGGGGCATAGATATAAAGTTACATGAATGGTCACCAGACATCTGTGTAGAGATTTTGGGTTTGGTGGAGTTTGAAGAAGAGATTATGTCCAGAAAGATGGTACTGTATATAACCCATTCACTAAGGACTTCTATTAGGGAGCCTGATAGGCCACCTTAAAAAGATGTGTTTTTAGGGAGTGTATGAAGCCATGCAAGTTGTGGATAGTCCTGATTTCTAGGGGTAGAGCATTCCAGAGAATTGGTGCTGCTCGGGAGAAGTCTTGGAGCCAGGAGTGGGAGGATCGGATTACTGCAGATGTTAGTCGAATGTCTTTTGTAGAACGTAGAGAACAAGTGGGGTGATAGACAGAGATGAGGGAGGAGATGTAGAGAGGTGCTGCACCATGAAGAGATTTGTGGGTGAGAACAAGCAATTTGAATTGGATCTTGTAGTGTACGGGCTGTCAGTGCATTGACTGGCACAGAGCGGAGGCATCGGAGTAACAATTGGCTACATGGGTTATCCTGGCTGCTGCATTATGGATGGACTGGAGAGGGGAAAATTTAGAGAGGGGGAGGCTCATTAGCAGAGAATTGCAGTAGTCAAGGCGTGACATGACATGGTTTTTACATGCGTTTTCATTGCGTTTTCCATTTAAATCAATGGGTGCATTTTTGGATGCGTTTGCAATGCATTTTTGGTGCAGATGCTGTCAAAAAATGCATTGCAGCCCAAACAGAAAAGAAATGCAGATGTGAAAAGGCCCATTCATAGAGGTTGGTAGTATGGTGGTTTTACATCAAAAAGTATGATCATGGCTAGCTTCACAAGGCTGGATGATATACAATAGAGGCAATATTTTACAGATGACGACAATGTGGATTCAGTGTATCAAAAGAATGAGAGTGTGGGTGACATATTTTGTGCACTAAGCACAGTGATGTGCAATTATATCTTCTAAGACACAATATGAACATATATTTTTTAGAATTATAACACTTCTTTTAAAGAGCATGTGCTGTGTTAGGCCACAGAAGTTAGAAGTTTGCAGAGATGAGCTGTGTATGTGAAAAGTCATCATGGGGTTTGCATAACAAAATACTGGGAGTTGTAAGTTCCTGTGATATAAATGTGGCACCCCCAGGGTTCGGTCGCCACAGATACCCCTGAGACAGAGAAGTATCTCCACATCAGGTAAGCCCGCATACAACACCTTCCACTCCAGACCTAAAGGGGGAACTCTACAAACTGAGTTCAGGCAAGGTTCCCTATAAATTCAGGCCTGGAGGTGGAGCCAGGCAGAGGGCAGTTCCAGGGTGTACTGTGAAGATATCCTGGTGACGGAGGTGTGCTAAGCCCGTACCAGTGAGTGCTAGTAACCTGCGTGAGGGACCCTAGAGCGAGGATCAGAGGCAAGGAGTAGTAGCAGCAGGGGAGTGGAGCCATATCGGTTCGCCCCGGTGGAACAGCACCTGAAACCGAACACCGGAGTCTGTGACTGCAAGGAATCTAACAGCCCAGCAGTAAAGACCGGAGGCCAGGGAAACCTCAGATTTCCTGACCACAGCAGCACTTGAGACACATAGCAGAGCCAGGGACCACAGTGGATACAGCGGTGCCCCGCAGCAGAGCTCTCACCACCTGCCATACAAGTGAGGATTACAAGAGAGGGTCAGGGCTCAGCTTCAGACAGCCTGGGACCAAAACACACACAGTGCAGCAGGGAAGCTTCATAACTCGCCGGGTGTGGAGATCCCGAACTGTCTGACCACCCGAACCCGTACCATCAAATACTGTACCCTGGACTATACCTGAATCATCAGTAAAATGTACGGAAACATCAACCCTGTGTGTGACTGTTATTGCGGCCCCTGTTCCAGTTCCCTCCATAGACTGTCCTGCAATTCCTATATACCACAACTGCCCCTTTGAACCCGCTCCACCTATGGGGAGCGTAACCATCTTGCTGCACAAACATCAACCCGAGGTCTGACCCGCAGCACCGTTAACCATACCAGAACCGTAGGTGGCATCACAAACTACTTTTATTTTTATTATTTTCCCCGACTTTTTAAGCGACCACCAGGGCCATGGAACCGGGCACAGGCCCCAGTGACATTCCCCGTGAATCAGTACCACGGTCCTAGGGTGGGTCAGCTTTTGGCATAACGAACAGGATCCCGTGCCCATTACCAATGGGTACTGTGTGCCATATATTGACTGTGTTAAACTGTAACTGGGCCACCCTAACTGTGCCACATGGTAAGCAAGAAGAAGGAGGGCGTAACTGCTAATAGAGTTCAAAGATAGGCACCGCCCTGCGCTCTGCTGTCAGCTGATAAAGTGCAGCAGCCTGATCCGGAAATACCCAAGAGCGCTCAACTCCCGAGCTGAGGAGCCGGAGACTGCTTTTTCTTTTGAGACTGGCTAAAATTAACTAGGGGGGAGTGAGGATGGAGGCACACGGGGACATTGATGCAACGGTCCTAAATGTAGATTTATCCCGAAATGAAGTGCCGGCAGGCCCCTCAGCCGCTGGAGCAATCGCAGTGCCTGAAGCTGTTACACCGATCATGCTGTTTGCTCTGCTGTATGTCCCAACTCCCGAGAGTGACGCGGTTACCGCTATATGCTGGGGAACCAGATACCCTGTCTGAATTTAGAGAAAAGATGCACATTGTCCTGAATATGCACTCTATGACTGGTAAACAAAAAATGTGTCTGTCTTGCTGGGGCAGCTGACAAGTGCAGCCGAGCGTGAAGTCAAGTCAAGGCTGGACTCAGATAAAAGGACAGTAACCCAGATATTTGTCAGGTTAAAACACTGCTTTTGAAACCCGTACTGTAGCTGAGTTAAGGATGAGATTTTCCAACTGCAAGCAGAGGCCGCAGGACAGTATACGGGACTATGCATGAAACCTCCATGAAGCGCTGCGGGCCACAAAGCAGGTAGACCCTGAAAGTGTGCAGGAGGAGGATAAAATGTTGAAGGAACAATTTCTTGAGTGGCTACATTCACCAATCCATCACACGCAGCTGCGTCTATGGGCCATGAGGAACCCAGATCTAGACTTTGCAACCGTGAAAGACAGAACCATTAGAGTACTGCGAGCCTTTGTGACCATAGACCCAGTACCTCAGCAGCGGCCAGCCATCACTTATCCCTCAGAGGTGGCGCCCCCTTCCTTAACCAGAGCAGAAACCAGTGAACAGACTGTAACACCTGGTGCCTTTGATGACTTGCACTCCC